>JBBDGP010002263.1:1095000-1304813 GCA_037952835.1 Lithobates septentrionalis
ATGCAGTATACACTACTATAGCCTCAGCCATACCAAAAGCGCATGACCCAACGTGGTACTTACCGGACATAATGCTCAAACACCCACTACATCAGATGGCCATTGAACAAGCTTTAAAGGAATACATATCAATTAATAATACAACAGACATCTCCCCAATAACACTGTGGGAAGCTCATAAGCCTGTCTTGCGTGGTACAATACAAAGACAAATGGCACTATTTAAACGGGAACGCAAAAATCTAGCAAAAAAACTAGAACTCAATTTTAATGCAGCCTACATATCATTTCAAGATAATCCATCTCAGAGTACAAAATCTCATCTGGAAAAATGTAGATTGGAATACGATCTATTTATCACTGAGTCAGTTGATAAATCCCTCAAACGCTCCAAACACAATTTCTACATGAATACAAACAAACCAGGTACATATTTGGCTCGGGCATTAAATTCAACTAACAAATCTTTCAAACCAATACGTTTGAAATTATCAAAAAATGTTTACACTTGTAATCCAGTTAAAATAGTCCATAAATTTCACTCACATCTCGCAACTTTATACAAGACAAACAATGAATTTAATCCTACAGAGGCTGAATCCTTCTTCTCAAAAATAACCTTACCTGAGTTATCTCAGAATCAAAAAAGCAGTTTGGACGAGCCTATAGCTATAGATGAAGTTGCTAACGCCATAAAAGACCTAAAACTTAACAAAAGACCAGGCCCAGACGGCTACTCGGCTTTATACTATAAAACATTCTCAGAAATACTCTCTCCCATTCTCACTGAAACTTTTAACAAACTTCTAGATGGACATTCTTTTCGGCAAGAAACACTAATGGCAATTGTTTGTATGATCCCAAAACCCCTTTCTGATGATACTTCCTGTGTGAATTATCGGCCTATCTCTCTGTTAAACCTCGATATTAAATTATTAGCAAAAATAATAACAAAACGCCTCAATAGCATTATAGGAAAATTAATACATAGAGATCAAGTAGGCTTCATGCCAAATAGACAGGCAGGCGATAATATACGCAGGGCAGTGTTATTGGCACATATTGCTAAAAAACGGAAAATCCCTTTATGTTTTCTATCTCTCGATATTAAGAGGGCATTTGACACAGTATCCTGGCAATATATGCAATATTCATTACAAAAATGGGGTTTTGGACCCCACTTTTTAACATGGATCAAAGCATTATATAATAAACCCAAAGCCTATATAAAATATGCTGGATACAAATCTGAAGCCTTTAAGATGGAAAGGGGTACCCGACAGGGTTGCCCATTATCTCCCTTATTATTTGCCCTTATACTCGAACCCATGGCCCAATACATCAGAACAAACCAAACTATAACTGGCATTGAAGTAGGAGGTATTACACACAAATTATGTATATTTGCAGACGATATATTACTTTTTCTATCATCACCACAGGTCTCTGGTCCTAACTTAATACCAGCTCTTGATGGATTTGCAGCCCTATCCGGCCTTATGATTAATCCTAAGAAATGCCTAGTGCTTAATATTTCACTCACAAACATGGAATTGATCCTGGCTAGGGCTGCACTCCCATTCACATGGGCAGAAAAATCAATCCCATATCTTGGAATTCATTTAACAGCATCTCATTCTGACTTATTCTCAACCAATTATCCTCCTGTATTAAGACAGATCACAAATCTAATAAAACAATGGTCGCAACTTCCTTTATCCTGGATAGGGAAGATTAATGCAATCAAAATGACTATTCTACCCAAATTGCTTTATCTATTCAGAGTCCTCCCTATTCCAATTCCTTCCTATTTTTTGAGATTAGTACAAAAAAGAGCAACTTCGTTTATATGGGGCTCTTCTAAACCACGTATACCTATACACACACTACATCTTCCCAAAAATAAAGGAGGCCTGGGATACCCTAATTTTACTAACTACTACAGAGCAGCACATTTGGCCAGTCTGTCCAAATACCATGCAAAACAGGAAATCCCATTATGGGTATTTATAGAGGCTTCAGAAAATGACCCTCTATTAATATCAAATTTATTATGGCTTGATCCTAAAGACCGCTTTAAAATTCATAATCCCATAACTAAACACTTCTTATCTCTCTGGGATAAACTAAAAACCAAATATCAGTTACAATCTCCACACAATCCTCTCCTTTCTTTTATCAGAAATCCGGCCTTTTACCCGGCATGGATCTACCCAAATTCTTTTAAAGCTTGGACAACATCAGGCATTCAGACACTAAATGACTTCATAGCATCTAAATCATTCCTTTCATTCCCATCGCTTAGAGAAAAATATGATCTACCAAACTCTAAGATATTTAGATATTTCCAAATCAAAAATTTCTATACACCATTCCTAAAGGGGGATACACCATTATCCCAATTATCCATTTTTGAATCAATCTGTACAAAAGATCCATTTGCTAAAGGTACAATTTCATCACTTTATAATCAATTATATGGAGTAGCAAATCTTAATAGACCCTCTTACGTTCAGAGGTGGGAGGAGGACCTGGGACGAACTTTAGAAGACACGGACTGGTCTAACATATGGCTCACATCTAAGTCATCTTCACCCAACATCTTAGCACTGGAGACAAATTATAAAGTCCTAACTTGCTGGTACCTTGTACCTGCTAGAGTGGCAAAATATTCACCTAATACCTCTGCTCTTTGTTTTCGAGGATGCCCAGAAATAGGCACATATTTACACATATCGTGATTGCATCTAAAATATTTTAAAAAATAATACAACCAGATCCATATTTAACTTTACTTAATCTAAAACCGGAATGGTTAACACTCTCTCAATTCAAACTTATGATCCAACTAATAACGGCTGCAAAACAAACAGTGGCCAAGGCATGGAAATCTCCTACATTGGTACTAGCAGAAACAATTCACAGAATGAATAATACAATGTCCCATGCTAAGATGGTAGCCATCGATCAAAATCAAATTCCAAAATTTGAAAAACTTTGGCATCCTTGGATAAAACAACAGTTCCTGTCAAATTTCAATGACTCTGTCCTGTTGCCATGGTAACAGATTAAATGACTTACAGAGACACCCATTCTAAGGCTTCAAAGAGAACTAAAAAGAATAATAAACTGACGAGCGGGACAACCTTGTGGACCATACCTCTGCCTTTCTACCCTTTTTCTTCTTTCTCTTTCCTTTACTCCACCTTACGATTAAAGCTCATTATCAGAATTTATTTGACCTATATACACTCTACTTGTAAACAATATGTATAGTAGGTATAAATCATTTAAATACCTACAAAAGTAACTAAGGAAATGATATATATCTTTAATTTAGGTTAACGTGAACCCAAGGTTTAATATTTGAAATTTCATGATATTTACCTATATAAACCCTACTGTAAAACAATGAGCTTACTTTATAGATCCTTGTAAACTTACTTTATGTATCTTTATAACATTGTATACTCAATAAACTTCTTTTGACAAGGAAAAAATACAGCCTGGATTGATCGGTGTTCCTGAAAACGCATACACCGCTTGAGCATAATCACCCCAGATCGTTACAGTACCAAAATAAAATTATAATGTAATTTTTTAGTCAACAAGCATATATAAAAATACTTGCTTTATTATAGATTATATTAAACCTGTCTGATCAGGACCCAACATGTAATTACACATAATTCCTTGGATCTGACAGCTTTTACCATCACCGACAAAATAAGACTATCTAAAAAAGTAATCTTGCAATCCGATCTTAATCTTACTCCAACAAATAAAGGAGTCGGCTCATATTATTAACACCTCTGTATGACTTCTATTGGGGTCCCCCCCCCCACGCGACTTCTCTCCAACAAGTTACTTCTGCAAACAGAACATTGTATATAGTCTACATTAACCTGTTGGCCAGGAAACATCGGAGGGCCGTTCTCCTTTCACTTTCTTCTTAAAAGCTTAGGTAAACTTTTTCATGAATCTTGGCTGGGAGAGAGTGGAAACCCGAGCCGGGGTTTTTAAAATCGAAGTCTTGCACTTTTCACCTCCAGTTAACACATATTTTTCAGCATAAATGCGGCAAGTAAGCCTATTCATTTCAAAGGCGTTTGTGTACGTGCAGGGATTCTGTGGCCTAGTTTGGTCTGAAGCATAAGTTCACCTTTGTAACTTTTACTACCTATTACATATTTTCTGGGTTCTTCACTCTCTCCGTTATATTTACTTAGTTCATTTTGTATATTTTTTTTTTTTTTCACAAGTCTTCTGCTTGTTGGGTCCTCTCTAGCGTTGCACCAATACTGTTTTTTTTTTTTAATTTTTATGGGCGAGTATCAATATTTTAAGTACTCACTGATAACAAGTACTGATTCTTTGCGGTGTGATTTGCATCAATACACATTAAATAGGCGCAAATCACCCTGCAAAGAATCAAATACGATTTCCCCCACCGCTCCTGTGTGCATAGCTCCCAACTGTCCCTGATTTCGAGAGATTGTCCCTGATTTGGAGCAATGTCCCTCTGTCCCTCTTTCCTCCTCATTTGTCCCTCATTTTGGTCTGATCTATATAGTTGTATATAAAATGCACTTTTTATCTATCAAAAAGTGTTTCCCAGTGCTAAACATTTCATCTGATTTCTAAATTGCTGCATTTGTAAATTCCAAAAGCCAATGTAAAGGAATAGTAGTGGTAAAAAAAAGCACTTGTGGGTTTAGCCAATCTTGTTTTTTGTACAATTCTCCTTTAAGGGGCGTGGCAAGGGGTGTGTCCTATGCCTGCATACTTTTGCTGATAGGTGTCCCTCATTCCCATCTCAAAAAGTTGGGAGGTATGCCTGTGTGTGTGTGTGTATATAAAAAGGGAAAAGTGCCATCTAGTGGGCAGTTTAATAAAAAGAGTTGTAAAGGCAGAAGGTTTTTCATCTTAATGCATTCTATGCATTAAGATATAAAAAAACCTTCTGTGTGTAGCAGCCTCCCCAGCACCCCCATAATAACATACCTGTGCCCCTTCTCTCTCCAGCGATGTCCACGAGTGTCTTAGACATCCAGGACTCTCCTCCTGATTGGCTGAAAAACAGCAGCGGAGAGAGGGGGCGGGGCCGGGGCGGGGCTCCGTGTCTGAATGGACATAGGGAGCTGTGACTCGGCTCGGGTGCCCCCATAGCAAGTTCTTTGCTTGTGGGGGCACTCGACAGATGGAAGGGGCCAGGAGCAGCGAAGAGGGACCCAAAAAGAGGAGGATCCAGGCTGCTCTGTCATACCTCCCAACATTTTGAGATGTGAATGAGGGACACCTACTAGCAAATGTATGTAGGCATAGGACACGCCCCCTGCTACACCCACTTAAAGGAGAATTAACCAAAAAAAAGTTTTATTAAATCCACAAGTGCTTTTTTTACCACGGCTATTCCCTTATATTGGCTTTTAAAATTTACAAATGCAGCAATTTAGAATTCAGATGAAAGGTTTAGCACTGGGAAACACTTTTTGAAAGATAAAAAGTGCATTTTATATACATCTATATAGATCAGACCAAAATGAGGGATAAATGAGGAGGGAAGAGGGACAGAGGGACATTGCTCCAAATCAGGGACAGTCCCTCGAAATCAGGGACAGTTGGGAGCTATGCTCTGTGCAAAACCAACTGCACAGAGGAGGTAAGTATAACATGTTTGTTGTTTATTTTTGAAAACGAGACTTTACAATCATTTTAAGTACATATCTGGTCAAATGCAAAATCTGCATAGGTGTCCCGGTCCCGCCGATGATAGCAAATCACGGCCGCTTTAGGTGCTCACAGGGCTGGAGGAGAAGTTCCGGGACCCCTGTGGGTGTAGGGCCGAAATGGTGTCAGCTTGGGAGTGGACCACCTCTACATATCCTCCAGCTGTATGAGCACCTCCAGTGGTCGTGATTCGCTATTATCAGCGGGACCGGGACACTATGGAGATTTTGCATTTGACCAGATATGTACTTAATGTGAGTTAAACCATGTTTAATAAACTGCCCACTAGATGGTGCTTTTCCCTTTCTTTACACTCACACACACACACAGGAGCGGAGGGGGAAATTGCATAAGATTTGGGCAGGAATCGCACCCCATTCCTGTTCAAATCTCTTGCAATTCTTTGCAATGCGATTCGCACCCATTCATTTTGTATTTACGCAAATCGCACTGCAAAGTATTGGTTTCGGGAGCATTTTCACGAGTACTAGTGTCGGCATATCAGGGCATCCCTAGTCCTCTCCTCTGCTCATGACCACTTTGTCAAATGTTACAGTACAACTCCTTGACAAAACTCTTTTTTTTAAAAAAAAACTGCTGTTTAGCTGCCTTTAAATGTAACCTAATACAGCACAGTAACACTTTATAAAAGGAAAGATACATTTGGTTATTGCAATAGTTCCTTTTTTTTTTATTTAGTGAGAGGTCTAGTATTAATTTTAAGGCAGGTCCAATGAAATGGGGGTTATTTACGAAAGGCAAATCCACTTTGCACTGCAAGTGCACTTGGAAGTGCAGTCGCTGTAAATCTGAGGGGTAGATCTGAAATGAGGGGAAGCTCTGCTGATTTTATCATCCAATCATGTGCAAGCTAAAATGCTGTTTTTTATTTTCCTCGCATGTCCCCTCCCGGATCTACAGCGACTGCACCTCCAAGTGCACTTTCAGTGCAATTTCAAGTGCACTTTGCACTTGTAGTTTGCACTTGTAGTGGAAAGTGGATTTTACTTTAGTAAATAACCCCCAATGTGTGGTTTCCCCCAAATTCAATACCAGGCCAATTTAAATGGCAACTCCCCTATCGTGGGAAAAAATAAATAGCAAATAAAAAAGCATACAATTCTGACCTAAGTCATGTTGGAATTGAATGTTATTAAAAATGAATTTTCCTTTTCAATCTTCAGTCATTTTCTGTAAAATGCAATATGACTACCTGGAGGCGTTCTGTACACAGAATGTATACAGAACACCCCCCAGAAACATTTTCTGCTTGTGTGATTGGCTCAGTGATTTTCACAGAAGTCTACACTAAGATACACGTCAGATTTTAGGCATCCCCTGCAACAAAAATAACATTTTTGGTGAGATACTTCCAAAGGTAAATCACATCTAAAGGGATGCAGTCCCTGCCACTTTCCTCATTAGAACCCTGCAAGTGCAGCAGCTGATTGATAATTATAAAATCTAGGGCTGCAACTAACGAGTATTTTCATAATCGATTAGTTGGCTAATTATTTTTCCGATTCGATTAATCGGTTAATAACCTTTAGAAGTGTGGTGTATAATTTAGTTAATACGTAAAGTTTAAAAAAAGGCAATTTATTCTTAAATATCTCTATGCAATGGTAAATATAAATAACCAACTATTTGGTTAGGGAGCAGAATCTCTAATCCACTCTGAGAATAACAGACAGAAGAGATATATTGTATATACTATTAGAAGAGATATACTGTATATACTATTAGAAGAGATATACTGTATATACTATTAGAGGAGATATATACTGTATATACTATTAGACTAGATATACTGTATATACTATTAGAAGAGATATACTGTATATACTATTAGAGGAGATATATACTGTACTGTATATAATATTAGAAGAGATATACTGTATATACTATTAGAGGAGAGATATACTGTACTGTATATACTATTAGAAGAGATATACTGTATATACTATTAGAGGAGAGATATACTGTACTGTATATACTATTAGAAGAGATATACTGTATATACTATTAGAGGAGATATACTGTATATACTATTAGAGATATACTGTATATACTATTAGAGGAGATATACTGTATATACTATTAGAGGAGAGATATACTGTATATACTATTAGAGGAGAGATATACTGTATATACTATTAGAGGAGATATACTGTATATACTATTCGAAGAGATATACTGTATATACTATTAGAGGAGATATACTGTATATACTATTAGAGGTTGAAGATGGTAAATATCATCAGACTCAGATCATTTTATTTTTTGCGCTATACACGGAAAAAGACCGAAAATTTTGAAAAAAAATGATATTTTCTACTTTTTGTTCTAAAAAAAATCCAATAAACTCAATTTTAGTCATACATTTAGGCCAAAATGTATTCGGCCACATGTCTTTGGTAAAAAAAATGTCAATAAGTGTATATTTATTGGTTTGCGCAAAAGTTATAGCGCCTACAAACTAGGGTACATTTTCTGGAATTTACACAGCCTTTAATTTATGACTGCCTATGTCGTTTCTTGAGGTGCTAAAATGGCAGGGCAGTACAAAACCCCCACAAATGACCCCATTTTGGAAAGTAGACACCCCAAGGAAATTGCTGAGAGGCATGTTGAGCCCATTGAATATTCATTTTTTTTGTGCCAAGTGATTGAATAATGACAAAAAAAAAAAATTACAAAAAGTTGTCACTAAATGATATATTGCTCACACAGGCCATGGGCATATGTGAAATTACACCTGAGTCTGACGTTC
This sequence comes from Lithobates septentrionalis, assembly GCA_037952835.1. Classification (NCBI taxonomy): domain Eukaryota; kingdom Metazoa; phylum Chordata; class Amphibia; order Anura; family Ranidae; genus Lithobates; species Lithobates septentrionalis. The sequence continues at coordinate 1,103,504 of JBBDGP010002263.1, forward strand.
GCGGTGATACCTCACATGCATGCTGCAATTGCTGTTTACATTTGACACCAGACCGACGCTTGCGTTCGCCTTAGCGCGAGAGCAGGGGGGACAGGGGTGCTTTTTTTTCTTTATTATTATTATTTTTTTTTTTATCTTATTTTTAAACTGTTCCTTTCATTTTTTTTTTAAATCATTTTTATTGTTATCTCAGGGAATGTAAATATCCCCTATCATAGCAATAGGTAGTGACAGGTACTCTTTTTTGAAAAAATTGGGGTCTATTAGACCCTAGATTTCTCCTCTGCCCTCAAAGCATCTGACCACACCAAGATCGGTGTGATAAAATGCTTTCCCAATTTCCCAATGGCGCTGTTTACATCCGGCGAAGTCATAAAATGCTCGTAGCTTCCGGTTTCTTAGGCCATAGAGATGTTTGGAGCCACTCTGGTCTCTGATCAGCTCTATGGTCAGCTGGCTGAATCACCGGCTGCATTTTCAGGTTCCCTGTTGAGACAGGAGAGCCAGAGAAAAACACGGAAGACGTTGGGGGGAGGGGGCATTCCCTCCCACGGCTTGTAAAAGCAGTCTAGAGGCTAATTAGCCGCTAGGATTGCTTTTACATGAAAGCCGACCGCTGGCTGAAAAGAATGATACCAAGATGATACCTAAACCTGCAGGCATCATTCTGGTATAACCACTCAAAGTCGTGAATGGCGTACCTGAAGACAAAAAAATGGTTAACAATAAAGCACAGTAAACGGTAAAGTATAAAAAATTGCATACCTGAAAAACAAACATGATAAAACATAATACCAATAAAACATTGCACAATAGAATACAGTAAAAAAGAGCAGAACAATAGAGAGAATAGAGAGAGAGAGAACAATAAAACGACAACTATTTTTTTTTATTTTATATTTTTGTATGTGTTTTTTTTTTACACTTTTTTTTGTAACTGTAACTTTTATAACTGTAACCGGTTCCAGGTTCGGGTCTCTCAAAATGCGATGGCATCTTGGGAGACCCTGTGAAAGTGCGCCTAGTCTGTACAATGCTGTACCCTACGCTAATACTCAACTAGTGCATGGTAGCGTTCAAAACATTCACCAATGCAAAGACCAGGATTGTCAGAACAGGAGGGACAATAATAGCGGGTGTCACGCCTATATCCGCGCTTGCTGCAGACACAACATCTTTTTTGGGGGGGTTCGTTGGGTAGGGGTACTCGGGAGGACATAAAGAAAATGCCTCTCATGCAGCCGACTGCATTTGGTTGGGGATGTGAATGGGGGAAGTACGGGCGCTGCAGAAGCGGTGGGTTCCCAATTAGGATTGGCGAATGCAGCAGGAAGGGCATTATGGGCACGACGGGCCTGTGTTTGTCTTTTTGGTGGCAGCGGGACACTACTTGTGCTTGCCACCTCACCAGCTTGAACTGCACTTATGGGACTCGCCACGTCACCAAGTGTTACTGCAGTGCTGGTTTGACTACGACCGGGGTGTACTAGGCCGCTGGCGCTTGCCAGTTCACCAAAACGCTACCAAAAAAACTATTAGCGATCGCAGGGATCAGGCCTGACTCTGCGAACGCTGCAGTTATGCGTTTAGTGTTTTGTAAGTGACAGTGATCGATCGATACTGCACTTAGGTGGGCAGGGCTGGGCCGGGCGGAGGGGCAAAACGCAGGTGCTAGCAGGTATCTGGGCTGATCCCGCTAACACTGCGTTTTTGGGAACCCTAAACTGCTGGGGACGCTAGTATAGATCTGATCGGATCAGATATTGATGCGTTCAGATACTATACCACTAAGGGAGGCGTATGCTACGTGCGTGGGTGTTAGCGGTACTGGCGCTAATCTGACGCTGCCTGGGGCGACGCATATCACCGCCGGGCGATCAGGGGGCTAAACCTTTATTCGGTAATAAACGCCGGGTGCCCTGACACTATAAAAAATAAACGAACTAACCAGCGTCACCCGTAACGGTTATACGGTGATCAGTGGGGAAAGGGTTAACTAGGGGGCAATCAAGGGGTTAAAACATTTATTAGGTAGTATATGGGGGTCCCTGTCGCTATAAAACGCTGACGACGAACCTAAATATTTACCTCCCTAACTAGCGTCACCAGCGACACTAATACAGCGATCAGAAAAATGATCGCTTAGTGACACTGGTGACAGGGGGTGATCAAGGGGTTAAAACTTTATTAGGGGGGTTAGGGGGGTACCCTAGACCTACAGGGGGCTAACCCTAACTGACCTAACACACTAACTGTCACAAACTGACACTATGCAGTAATCAGAAAGAAAAAAAAAAAAAAAAACCTGCTTGGTGTCAGTTTGGGACAGGGGGGGGGGGGTGATTGGGGGGGATCGGGGGGCAATCGGGGGGGGGGGGATCGGGGTGTTTTGTGTGCCTGGCATGTTCTACTGTGTGTGTTGTGCACTCACATCTATGTCTTCTCTCCTCGGCCCGGAACGCAAAATACCGAGCCGAGGAGAGATGACATCATTTCCTCTGCCTCTGTGTACAATACAGAGGCAGGGAAATAATCCCATTGGCTGGGAGCGATCGCGAGGGGGGGGCCACGAATGGATGGCCTCCCCCTCACCACCGATCGCCGGGGGAGATTTGCCGACCGCCGCAGGCACCGGGGGGGGGTCCGATCGGACCCCCCACCCGCGGGCAGGCAGGGACGTACAGGTAAGCCCTTTTGCCTGCCCGTGCCGCTCTGCCGACGTACATCGGCGTGCGGCGGTCGGCAACTGGTTAAAAAAAGTCCTGGACTCTTTCCAAATACGCAGCGGCTGAAAAAAGCATAGATGTGAACGCGTCCTATAGGAAACTATGTTAAATGAAGTGTAGTGGGTTTCTGCAAAAAGCACCAAAAAACACATAGGTGTGATCCAGGCCTAAGACGTTTAGTAACATAATCGGGGTAAAAAAAACTAAAACTAGGCCTTTATAGTACAAAAAGAGCAAATAATCACTACTGTAAGGGGTTCCTTTTTTTAATGTGGAACTGTGAAAATAATATTTACAGTAGTGATTATTTGCTCTTTTTATACTATAAAGGGCTCATTTTAGGTTTTTTTTAACCCCATTATGTTACGGCCCAGTGAATCGATTATGAAAATAGGAATCGATTAATTTCATCATCGATTAGTTGTTTCGGCCCTAATAAAATCACTCCCATTAGATTCACTTCACATGGACAGACACACAAACAGCTATTTCCTTTAGTGCCGGTTCACACAGGGGCGACTTGTCAGGCGACCTAGCCGCCTGACAAGTCGCCTCCCGTTCTGTACAATGGAACCGTTCTAATCGGAGCGACGCAAGTCGCTCCGACTTAGAAAAAGGTTCCTGTACTACTTTGGGGGTGACTTGAGGCGACTTGCATAGACTTCTATACAGAAGTCGTTTTGCAAGTCGCCGTGGAAGTCGTGTGCAGGTCGCCTCGGTGAGGCGACCTGCAAGTCGTGCCGCCCCTGTGTGAACCGGGGCTTAGAACAATAAAAGGTAGGAATCTGCTACAAAGTTTGTTAAAATTGTTGCAATGTACACAGATCACCCAGAGGGGAATGTCCAGACCAATTTTCAGCTTTCAGCGCTGACGCACTTTGAATGACAATTGCGCGGTAATACAACACTGTACCCAAATTAAATTTTTATCATTTTTTCACCACAAATAGAGCTTTCTTTTGGTGGTATTAGATCACCTCTGCAGTTTTTACTTTTTGTTAAAAAAATGTAAAAAAGTAAATTTAAAAAAAAAAATTTTTTTATTTTTTTATATTTTGTTATAAAAAATTTTAAACGGGTCATTTTTCTCCTTCATTGATGTACGCTGATGAGGCGGCAGTGATGGGCACTGATAGGCGGCAGTGATGGGCACTGATGGGTGGCAGTGATGGGCACTTATTGGGTGGCAGTGATGGGCAGCACTGCCAGGTGGCACTGATTGGCACTACAGGTGGGCATTGATAGGTGGCACTTGTGGGCACTGTTAGGTGGCACTGTTAGGTAGCACTATTAGGTGGCACTGATGAGGCAGATGTGCCTCTTCCACTTGGGGACCGACGTCCCTCACATCCGAGCCAGTGATCGGCTTTTTTTTCTACTCGCACTGTCAGCGTGAGTTAAAAAAAAAAAAACGATTACCGATCTTTTGTTTACATCATGTGATCAGCTGTCATTGGCTGACAGCTGATCACATGGTAAGGGGCCGGGACCGGCCCCTTACTCGGATCAGTGATCAGCCGAGTCTCAGTGACTCGGTGATCACAGCGCGCTCGGCGTGCGCCCTGCAGGGCGCGCGCAGGGAGCTTGCTCAGGGGAGGCCGTCATATGACGGCCTCCCGGGAATTCAGGTCCGCGCTGTGGCCGTCATTCGGCCATAGCGCGGATGTGTAGTGGTTAAACAGTGACTGTGGACCACAAAGCATACAACTTTATTAGATATTAGAAAATAACAATTGACAAAAGAGATAAAAAGGTCATGCGAATATGTAAATACAAAATCAGATGGAAAAATGATATATATATGTAGAGATTCTCTTAGCTCGACCCAACGTTTCTGGCTAGGTGCCCTTCTTCAGGGGTTATATTCAAGCGTATAGAGACATATATCTAAAAAACATAGTTTGTAAATATTAGCGTATATATAATAAATATATCATATATTGAATTGTATTCAATGTTTGATACAGCAATACACAAATCATATAAAAATAGACATCTTGCATAGACAAAAAAACAACCTGAGACCTCACATGACCAAAAAGGAATAACCACCAGCAGAACAGCTGTGATGAAAAATTCTACCGAACCCCGCCAGACGGTGCCTCCAGCGAGGATCACAAACGTAACGCACGCCCAGGGGGAGGTCTAATAATGTCAATAATAAATGGATTTTTTTTGTATGTAATATGGATTGAAGCATATGTAGAAACAAGTGGCCATAGTGAGATAAGGACAAATAAGTGCACCTACCATATAGTAAAGGTGAGCATAGAAGGCAGCAGAGAGGGAGTTAAACGATTTGCCATTTAGGAAAAGGGGATTGAAATAAGAGCCTCTTATCTACAGAGTATGCCTAAAATATAGCAGATAAAAACTAAAGTTTAACATATAGCAATAGAGAAAGGACAAATCATGTCCCTAATAAATCTAATGATTTACCTGTCTGTCACCAATGGCGTTCGTATGTATCCTCTGAAGCATCACAGCCACCACAGCTGACATATGCTGGGATGGCTGTGGCTATTTATGCTGGCAGTGTGGACGCCAGTGTCTTGCCGAGAAAGTTCCCCCGGCGGATAAGGTCCCCTTTGTACTGCGCAGGCGCAGCGCTTGCGCAGTACGAATGACTAGGAGCCACCGAAAATAGCCGAAGATGAAAAACTTCAATCAGCTGTACACGGCGCCTGGGTCCAGGCTGAAGCCCCACCATCCAAATGGACCTAGAGGGGGAATAAAAAAGTGCAGAGCGAAGCGAGGCCGTGCCCGAAGCATGGCGAGTGAAGCGAGCCCCGCAAGGGGTCCTCTTACAGGCGCCGTGTACAGCTGATTTGTCTTCTATTCGCCTTCGGCTATTTCCGCTGGCTCCTAGTGCGCAAGCGCTGCGCCTGTGCAGTAGAGGGGGGCCCTTATCCGCCGAGAGGAACTTTCTCGGCAGGTGCAGAGATGTGGCGCTGGCGTCACTACGTATCTCAAAATGAGAAGTATGTCCAATTTGAAAGAACGTCAGGCCGCAAGATAAATTGGGGCCTTCTGCTTTATCACGGGTTCATTTACTTTAGATGTGACGGTGAAAATGTATTCAATATGAGTTCACTCGAAAATGCTTAGTCACTTAAAGTGTATGTAAAGCCTAATAGTGAACTTATCCTGTTTGCTCCCTTTTGGTCTATTAAATATCCCATTGAAAGCATTTTGTTATATTTGTTTTATTAAGTGCAAAAAAACAAAAAAAAAAAAACCCTTACTAATTCAAATGGGAAGGGCAGTATCTAGGAGCCCCCTCATTGTTAAAGGGGGCTTCCATATTCTGATAAGCCCTCTGTCCCCCAGGCCAGGGTTGTGGGAAAGAGGCCCTTGTTCTCATCAACATGGAGAGAAGGCACTTTGCCTTTGGGTCCCCCTCTCCTGGAAAGGTACCCCCCCCCCTAAATGTTGAGGGGGTGAATGTGAATGGGAGTGACTTTATAATTATCAATCAGCTGCTGCATTTGCAGGGCTCTAATGAGGAAAGTGGCAGGGTCTGCATCCCTTTTAGACGTGATTTTTTCCCTTCAGGAGTATCTCCCCAAAAATGACATTTTTGTTGCAGGGGATGCTCTAAATCTGACTTGTACCTTGCAAACTCCTGGGAAAATCAGTCAGCCGATCACGCAATCAGGAAATTACATTTCTGGGGGGGCGTTCTGTACATCATCCAAAGCCATATTGCATTTTACAAAAAATGACAGCTGCAGATTGAAAAGGAAAGGTCATTTTAATAAAATTCAATTACAATATGGCTTGTGCTGCAATTGTATGTGCTATATTATTATTTATTTTATTTGCTATTTTTCCCTCAATAGTGGATTTACCCTTTAAAGCAATGAAAAGGTGTTTTATATATTATATGTGTACATCTGGTGGCCCTCCAGCTGTTGCAAAACTACAAGTCCCATCATGCCTCTGCCTGTGGGAGTCAAGCTTGTATCTGTCAGCCTTGCAATGCCTCATGGGACTTGTAGTTTCGCAACAGCTGGAGGGCCGCCAGTTTGAGACCCGTGGTTTAGAGGATTGCATTATATCCACTTCCTGTCCACAATATGTATATATGCACTGTGGTTTGCAAGTGTTTTATCGGGATTATGGCTGAAGCTATCGGCCATGACCCTGGTATTTTTTATTTTTCTTTCTCATAAAAGCAGTCTGAGTGGCTCATTAGCTGCTGGATCACTTTCTCTCATTGCCTCTGTGACCAGCGGGCTGCACTGTGGGATAGTTTCTGGGGTGTCGCAGGGAAAACGGTAAGCCTGAGAAACACCGGCGAGCGGAGAAAAGGGACAAAGCAGAGCATGATCCCCTCCCTTTCGGAGACTGGGCCGCAGGGCAGTATTCCAACATGATAATGACCCCAAACACACCTCCAAGATGACCACTACCTTGCTAAAGAAGCTGAGGGTAAAGGTGATGGACTGGCCAAGCATGTCTCCAGACCCAAACCCTATTGAGGATTTATGGGGCATCCTCAAACGGATGGTGGAGGAGCACAAGGTCTCTTACATCCACCAGCTCTGTGATGTCGTCATGGAGGAGTGGAAGAGGACTCCAGTGACAACCTGTGAAGCTCTGGTGAACTCCATGCCCAAGAGGGTTAAGGCAGTGCTGGAAAATAATGGTGGCCAAACAAAATATTGACACTTTGGGCCCAATTTGGCAATTTTCACTTAGGGGTGTACTCACTTTTGTTGCCAGCGGTTTAGACATTAATGGCTGTGTGTTGAGTTATTTTGAGGGGACAACAAATTTACACTGTTATGCAAGCTGTACACTCACTACTTTACATTGTAGCAAAGTGTCAATTTTTCAGTGTTAAAAATATATTACAGCGCACACATACAAGAATGACATTTCCTGCAGGGCTAGTTAAAAACACCTGAACATATTCAAAAAATACGGGGGTTTGGTCACACTATATGGTCATATAGTGCTAAGCCCACTTACTGCGACAAAGTACCCTGAATTAGTGGGTCCTACACTAGTAATAGAATGGAAGATCCTGCGTCTCAACCATGGGAGCTGAACTCCTCTATGTGGGAGAACTGAAGGGGATACATCCTATGCACTGGTGGCCACTAAATAAGAGGTAATGAGGAGGGGGAGGGGTGCTCCAGCCCAAAAAACCTGGTCAGGGCCTATTACAATATACAAGAACAATTCAAGATGGTGCTGCTATAAGACCTACAAACAGTACAAAATATTTTACAGCGCACACATACAAGAACCCCCGTATTTTTTGAATATGATCAGGTGTTTTTAACTAGCCCTGCAGGAAATATCATTCTTGTATGTGTATGCTGTAAAATATTTTGTACTGTTTGTAGGTCTTATAGCAGCACCATCTTGAATTTAAACGCATTGTATGGTGTGCCCCCCAAATATGTTCTTGTATTTCTTCAGTGTTGTCACATGAAAAGATGTGAGTGGTGTACTCACTTTTGTCAGATACTGTATATATATATATATATATATATATATATATATATATACATATGTATATATCTATATATCTATATCTATCTATATATATCTATATCTATCTATCTATCTATATATATATATATATATATATATATATAATGTTTGAAGGTTATAGGTAATTTTCTAGCAAAAAATTGTGATTTAAACTTGTAAACAAAAAGAGCCAGAAAAGGCCTGGTCTTCAAGTGGATATTTTACACTTTATTACCCTCCATTAACCACTTGCCGACCGCCTCACGCCTATATACGTGAGCAGAGCGGCACGGGCAGGCAAAATCACGTACCTGAAACGTGATTGCCTTCCCGCGGGTGGGGGGTCCGATCGGACCCCCCCCCCCGGTGCCAGCTGCGGTCGGCATTTGGTTGGAAGCGATGAGAGACGAGGGGGAGGCCATCCGATCGTGCCCCCCCCCTCGCGATCGCTCCCAGCCAATGAGAAACATCCCCTGCCTCTGTATAGTACACAGAGGCAGAGGATGTGATGTCTGTAGGGAGATTTCGGCTTCTAAGACCACCCAGATAGGTTCAGGTAATGCAGGAAGACCTCCGTTGACCCCCAGGCCTGGAGATATCAATAAAGTGACACAGGAGACAGGTTTGCTTAGCCACTTAATGACATCTAATTAGCAGTGGTCAATGATACAGTATTTATGTTGTTTGAGGGGATGGGAGGAGTTTTACTAACCTTATACATGTCATTGAAATGAAAATAGGTTCAGTTAATATTTAACTATTAGCTGGTGTTATAAGACAAAATCTTGCATCATTTCTATTAGAATATTCATTAACAGGTGAAGGACGCACTTTATCTTATCAAGAACAAACATGAGCTAGGCCAAACTCCATATTCTAGCTAAAATGTATAGGTAACCTTGAGAAGGTTTTCTATAGATAACAGCTTAAAGATAATGTGGGTTTCAGTTAAAACTTCAAATATGAGTTTTCTCAATTTTCCTGTAAAACATGAGATGGTGTCTTAGAACTAAAATGGAGTCCCTCATGATATGTGCTATGTTCTTTACAATCCCCTCTTTGAGACATTATTTATATGGCTCACTATCTTTCACAGTTATGTAAATTTTCTTCTATCATAATACATACTCAGATAAATTCTATTCGCAGCAGCAGGATCAGGGGTTCGGGATGCCTTAACAATTATGCACATTATAAGCTTATAACAGGCATATAGGAACAAGACAAAAAGAGTAATCATAATTATAGTTATGGCAGCACTCTTTATCCATGCCAAAATTCCTATCCCAGAACTTAGGTTTGCAAAAGGATCCCATGTCTTAGCAATGTTTCTAGCTTCATCTTGTAATTTGCTTACTTCTTTCCGGTGTTGTGCAATTATATCATAATAATCTGGTACTTCCATACTTGTGTTATGAAACCAGGTACAACACTCATAATCTTCTGTGTTTTCACATAACCCAGTTAAGGCAGCACTCATGCTTTCTATGGCTAACTCGTGTAGTTCTAATTGTTTTCTAATTGCCCTAGTTTCTATATTTAATTTAGTAATGTCATCAGAATTCTTTTCCATTATTTCATCAATGATTCCAGTGTAATTATTCAACCTTTTCATTAAGTCTATTCCCCACCCAGTCCATGAGGGGAACCAAGCCCATGCCATATCCTTTGTAAGAAATAACTCCCTTTTATTGCGGTGTTTGAGGGGGTACCTAGGATGCATGCTAGCTTCAAGGAGGTGTCTTCCCTTGCTATCTCCTACTACGCCCATGATGGGGACTAGGGATGCAAGATAACACCATCCTTGGGGTTCGGTGGGGATCCAAGGGTGACAGATTTTTCCACAACAAATATAAATACTGTTTCCTAGAGCTAAGGATCGTTTGTTGAATATTGTCATCATTTCATCAGAAAAACTGGAAAAAGTTAAACTCGACAATAATTGTCCTACTGTGGAAGTGGAACTGGAGTTAAGAAAGTTTATTAGAGTGGTGTTTAGGGCAGGTTCTGAAGTATGAAAGAAAGGGCTTTCAATTGAAGTCATTGAAAAGTTAATATTAGCTTGTTGGCAAACTTCAGCTCCGTTTTGTGGAGTTTCCCAACCTAAAACACCAGTCTGGGGAATGACTTCTACCAGTAATTTGGAAAGTAAGGGTATTATTTGAAAGTGTTCTTATGACTTCTGTGAGGATGACAGGAGGTGTGCCATTAAGGAGTGGGGTGAAGTTTAGAGGTACTGCCATTAAGGGGATTCTAGCAGTGCTAGGATGGAGTTTACTACATATCCAACATTTTTCAAATCCAGATTTCTGGGCGTAGCTATATTTAAACTTCAACAATAACATTTTATCTGTAAAACTTTCTGAGTTTTCATTTCTCTTGTGTCTGTCATGTGTATTATTCTGTTGTAGAGTGTTAGAGGCCCCACAAATACCCTTTATGAGTCCCAAATCTTCAGAATAATAAATACAGTTAGTTATCAGCCAAGTTGGCAGGAACACAATCAGGGCAGCCCAGCATAGGAGGCACAAGGCCTTCCCAGAAGTCCGTGGTGAAATAAGCGACGTCATCTTGTTCAGAGTCTTGACCACCTGCTTCACTCTGTTTTCGAGGATTTATATCACCTGCTTCACCTCTCTGTGCTTTATCTTTGCCTTGCTTCTTAGGGTCCTGGTTGACCTTCTTTACGCGACTTGCATGAATCCAGGCCTGTTGTCCTTCTACCAAAATAGCTGTGCGGGTGACTGCGATCACTGTGGTTGGGGGTCCGAAGGGAAACTCTTGTTTCTTGGTGCGGTTCAATCTCTGGACCACCACGGTGTCACCCACCTGGAAAGGGTGTGTAGGTTCCTGTGAAGAAGGAGAGGTGCGAGCAACATTCCTTTCAACTTTATCCAAAGTTTCAATAAGTTTTTTTACATATTCTTCCTGAATAAGATCTAGGTCCCCTCTTTCTAACATAAGTGGCTGTCTGGCCCATGGGGTGGGGAATGGCCTACCCATTAAGACTTCAAAAGGAGAGTATCCTGTCTTTTTAGAGGGTGTCATTCTTACCTCGGCTAGTACAGCTGGTAGGACCTTCTTCCAATTTGCATACGTACCTCCAGTGGCCTTCCTGATCTTATCTTTGATGGTTCTGTTCATCCTTTCCACTATACCTGAACTCTGGGGGTGTTGTAGGGTGACAGTGTCTCTTTAAGAATTCCTTGCTGCAGGAACCTTTCCACCATTGGGGCCACTCCTTCCTCTTTTTCTTTTGAAATGGGGTATTGTTTGTGATAAACCGGCTGTGCCCATGATTTTAAAGCTGCCTTGTATGGGGTACAAGAAATAAGACCTACATCCAAGGAGCTTTTTGACCAGACCGGATCATCTGGTGGAGGGAGATCACTATCCTCAGTGTAATATATTGGTATTACCTTGGAGTGTACGAAGACCCCTCCTTCAGTAGTCATTTTCAGTGTTATACCCAATTTTCCCATCAAATCTCTACCCAAGAGATTCACAGGACAATTTGGTATAATCCTGAAACAATGATGCAAGACTGTTGCACCTCCCCTTTCAACATCACTTACTGGTAAAGGTGGTGTTTTGTATGTTTTGGTAAGTATCCCATTAATTCCCATAGAAGGTTCAGCAATTTTAGTCTCACCTCTGTAGTAGTCCTCACTGAGGGTGCTCCGAGTTGCCCCTGAATCGGTTAAAAACGGAACAGGCCTATTTTTGACATATAGGGTCACAATTGGTTGTTCATTGTAAGAGTGTGAGATCAAAGGAAATGCTGGGATACTACCTTCCGGGCAGCTTCATTTTAGTTGCTGTTGATTCCACTGTATAGGGAATCGGGGACCCTGTTGCTTTGGGGCAACTTGATTCGGTTGGCTAGATTGGGGTCCCTGTGTATGCATTTGATCTTGATCTTGAGTATTTGGGTTATTCCATTCATAAGGACATTGATTTCTCCAGTGACCCTGTTGTCCACAGTTAAAACAACATGTGCGGGACTGCTGGGGTGGTCTGGAAAAACCATGCCCTCTCCCTTTTGTTCTTCCTCTTCCTCTGCCTCTGTTTCCACTGCCCCATTGTCCACCATTATCTGGGGGAGGCTGAGCTTGCACTCCACCCTGATAAAGGCTACTCACTGCTTTCTCTTTTATTACATCAAAACACCCTGCTGCTTCTTTCTGTATTAAGGTTTCCTGAAATTGGTCAATCGTCTGTGTGGTCCATTCAGATATCATCTGTTTTACCACCAAGGCGAACTGGGGTTTTAGATTATTCATAAAAGTTTGAATAAACAAAGCTCCCACATCAGTAGTTGTAGCTAATCCAGCTTCTGTTGTCCAATTTTCATGAAACCTTTTCCAGAATTCAACTACAGTTTCTCCTGACTTTTGTTTGCATGCTATGGCAGTAGGGAGGGAACTTTTATTTTTAAATACTCTCATCATTTCAGTCTCTAATTCTGTCCACATGGTGTTCCTACCTGGTACTGTGTTTAACCCATATGCTCCCGCATTTCCAGTGTCAATAGTGTTTATACTTGGAACATTTGCCCAGCTCCAGGAACTGGTGTGTCCTATGATACCATCAATGATAAGACGCATGTCTTCCTGTGTGTAATTTCTACCCTTACAGGCCTTTTTTAAGTAAATTAAAGTGCCACCTGCAGAGGTGGTGGGTTTGGGGCAATGTTTTACTATCCTATCAATGTCCTCAATGTCTATTACCTTTTTTAATAATTCATTTCCAATGGTCATGAAAGGTGCTTGAAGGTTAGTGTTACTATATACAGTTCCACTCTTTGTTTTAGGGGGACTAAGTATTCTATCCCCTTTAACGTCTTCTTCCTCCTGCTCTTGGCCAGGTGGTGAAACTACCCCTCCTATAGCTCCCTGATCATCTTCTGGTTCCCCTACCTCGACTCGGGCCCTCTGTGGGTGTTGTCTATCTTGTTGTGGAGCGGGAGGGATCTGCTGTTGTGGTTGTGGAGCGAGGGGGACCTGCCGTTGTCTGGTTGCATAATGTCCAGCCAGGAGATCAATATCTTCCTTTCTTAAACTTGGATAGACATGTACATATGCGGGTGGAGGATGACTGACTATTGGCAGGGGTGGGGCTATTGGGTCAGGGACAAATCTCTTTTTATCGGCTTCTTCTCTATGTTTCTGGTCATAATCTTCCTTACTTAAACATTTGGTGGGCTTTTTCTGTTTCTTATTATCCCTCTGAAACCAATATGGGGCGTATTTTAACCAGTTCTCTCCTCCCTTTTCCATATAATCCATATCCCATTGAGGATCCCCGGGGTACCAAGGGAAAGCTCTCTTATCTCCTAAACACAATCCTTTTATCATATCTATGTGAAATTCATCATTAGCGCCATCCCGGGGAAAGGGGTCTACACTGTGTATGGCTTCGGTCCATCCCGCTAAATTTGAAACCCATGGGACTATGAATTCATAATTAGTACCACAAATTCTGGCTACAAAATCCTTACACGTTTCTCCTGGATTGGGAAGAGGGGGAGGATCTTCTTTACCTTGTTTCTGACCCATATTGACAGTGGGAGTCGACTGTTCTTACCACCCAGTCTTCTGACCCACACACACACAACAGATTATCTTATAACTTCTAATGCGATAGATAAGAAAAAGCAAAGGATTTTGGGGTCACCGGAGTCTATTTCCTCATTAACCACTTCATATCCCTTCCCAAAAGGAATGTCTCTATATATGTGTATGCAGTACTGCTTATCTTTGTGGGTTTCCCAAAAACCCTCCAATATTAACCTCTGGCGTGGTTCTTATCCCCTACTAATTTACGGGTCTAAAAAGCTTTAATCAGAGCTGAGGCAAGAAATATTTCGTCAATAAAGACAAAATGAAGACTTATCTTCAGATATGATTTTATTTGGCTTTTTATCCCGGACGAGCCCCCAGATCTGTAGGGAGATTTCGGCTTCTAAGACCACCCAGATAGGTTCAGGTAATGCAGGAAGACCTCCGTTGACCCCCAGGCCTGGAGATATCAATAAAGTGACACAGGAGACAGGTTTGCTTAGCCACTTAATGACATCTAATTAGCAGTGGTCAATGATACAGTATTTATGTTGTTTGAGGGGATGGGAGGAGTTTTACTAACCTTATACATGTCATTGAAATGAAAATAGGTTCAGTTAATATTTAACTATTAGCTGGTGTTATAAGACAAAATCTTGCATCATTTCTATTAGAATATTCATTAACAGGTGAAGGACGCACTTTATCTTATCAAGAACAAACATGAGCTAGGCCAAACTCCATATTCTAGCTAAAATGTATAGATAACCTTGAGAAGGTTTTCTATAGATAACAGCTTAAAGATAATGTGGGTTTCAGTTAAAACTTCAAATATGAGTTTTCTCAATTTTCCTGTAAAACATGAGATGGTGTCTTAGAACTAAAATGGAGTCCCTCATGATATGTGCTATGTTCTTTACAATGTCATCTCTCCTCGGCTCGGGAGTTTCCGTTCCAGCGCCGAGGGGAGATGACATGTAAGTGCACCAACACTCACACACACACACAGTAGAACATGCCAGGCATACATTACACCCCCGACCCCCCCCCCAATCGCCCCCCGATCCCCCCCAATCACCCCCCCCCCGTCACAAACTGACACCAAGCAGGTTTTTTTTTTTTTTTTTTTTTTTTCCTGATTACTGCATAGTGTCAGTTTGTGACAGTTAGCAGTGTTAGGGTAGTGACTGTTACCCCCTGTAGGTCTAGGGTACCCCCCTTACCCCCCCTAATAAAGTTTTAACCCCTTGATCACCCCCCCTCACCAGTGTCGCTAAGCGATCATTTTTCTGATCGCTGTATTAGTGTCGCTGGTTAGGGACGTAAATATTTAGGTTCGCCGTCAGCGTTTTATAGTGACAGGGACCCCCATATACTACCTAATAAATGTTTTAACCCCTTGATTGCCCCCTAGTTAACCCTTTCACCACTGATCACCATATAACCGTTACGGGTGACGCTGGTTAGTTCGTTTATTTTTTATAGTGTCAGGGCACCCGCCGTTTATTACCGAATAAAGGTTTAGCCCCCTGTAGGTCTAGGGTACCCCCCTTACCCCCCCTAATAAAGTTTTAACCCCTTGATCACCCCCTGTCGCTAGTGTCGCTAAGCGATCATTTTTCTGATCGCTGTATTAGTGTCGCTGGTGACGCTAGTTAGGGACGTAAATATTTAGGTTCGCCGTCAGTGTTTTATAACGACAGGGACCCCCATATACTATCTAATAAATGTTTTAACCCCTTGATGGCCCCCTAGTTAACCCTTTTACCACTGATCACCGTATAACCGTTACGGGTGACGCTGGTTAGTTCGTTTATTTTTTATAGTGTCAGGGCACCCGCCGTTTATTACCGAAAAAAGGTTTAGCCCCCTGATCACCCGGCGGTGATATGCGTCGCCCTAGGCAGCGTCAGATTAGCGCCAGTACCGCGAACACCCACGCACGCACCGTACACGCACCGTACACCTCCCTTAGTGGTATAGTATCTGAACGCATCAATATCTGATCCGATCAGATCTATACTAGCGTCCCCAGCAGTTTAGGGTTCCCAAAAACGCAGTGTTAGCGGGATCAGCCCAGATACCTGCTAGCACCTGCGTTTTGCCCCTCCGCCCGGCCCAGCCCAGTCCAGCCCACCCAAGTGCAGTATCGATCGATCACTGTCACTTTTTTTTGTAGCGTTTTGGTGAACTGGCAAGCACCAGCGGCCTAGTACACCCCGGTCGTAGTCAAACCAGCACTGCAGTAACACTTGGTGACGTGGCGAGTCCCATAAGTGCAGTTCAAGCTGGTGAGGTGGCAAGCACAAGTAGTGTCCCGCTGCCACCAAAAAGACAAACACAGGCCCGTCATGCCCATAGTGCCCTTCCTGCTGCATTCGCCAATCCTAATTGGGAACCCACCGCTTCTGCAGCGCCCGTACTTCCCCCATTCACATCCCCAACCAAATGCAGTCGGCTGCATGAGAGGCATTTATATATCCTCCCAAGTACCCCTACCCAACGAACCCCCCCAAAAAAGATGTTGTGTCTGCAGCAAGCGCGGATATAGGCGTGACACTCACTATTATTGTCCCTCCTGTCCTGACAATCCTGGTCTTTGCATTGGTGAATGTTTTGAACGTTACCATTCACTAGTTGAGTATTAGCGTAGGGTACAGCATTCCACAGACTAGGCACACTTTCACAGGGTCTCCCAAGATGCCATCGCATTTTGAGAGACCCGAACCTGGAACCGGTTACAGTTATAAAAGTTACAGTTACAAAAAAAAAGTGTAAAAAAAAAAAAAAAACACAAACAAAAATAAAAAAAAATAGTTGTCGTTTTATTGTTCTCTCTCTCTATTCTCTCTCTCTATTGTTCTGCTCTTTTTTACTGTATTCTATTCTGCAATGTTTTATTGTTATTATGTTTTATCATGTTTGCTTTTCAGGTATGCAATTTTTTATACTTTACCGTTTACTGTGCTTTATTGTTAACCATTTTTTTGTCTTCAGGTACGCCATTCACGACTTTGAGTGGTTATACCAGAATGATGCCTGCAGGTTTAGGTATCATCTTGGTATCATTCTTTTTAGCCAGCGGTCGGCTTTCATGTAAAAGCAATCCTAGCGGCTAATTAGCCTCTAGACTGCTTTTACAAGCAGTGGGAGGGAATGCCCCCCCCCCCACCGTCTTCCGTGTTTTTCTCTGGCTCTCCTGTCTCAACAGGGAACCTGAGAATGCAGCCGGTGATTCAGCCAGCTGACCATAGAGCTGATCAGAGACCAGAGTGGCTCCAAACATCTCTATGGCCTAAGAAACCGGAAGCTACGAGCATTTTATGACTTAGATTTCGCCGGATGTAAATAGCGCCATTGGGAAATTGGGGAAGCATTTTATCACACCGATCTTGGTGTGGTCAGATGCTTTGAGGGCAGAGGAGAGATCTAGGGTCTAATAGACCCCAATTTTTTCAAAAAAGAGTACCTGTCACTACCTATTGCTATCATAGGGGATATTTACATTCCCTGAGATAACAATAAAAATGATTTAAAAAAAAAAATGAAAGGAACAGTTTAAAAATAAGATAAAAAAGCAAAAAAATAATAAAGAAAAAAATAAAATAAATAAAAAGCACCCCTGTCCCCCCTGCTCTCGCGCTAAGGCGAATGCAAGCGGCGGTCTGGCGTCAAATGTAAACAGCAATTGCACCATGCATGTGAGGTATCACCGCGAAGGTCAGATCGAGGGCAGTAATTTTAGCAGTAGACCTCCTCTGTAAATCTAAAGTGGTAACCTGTAAAGGCTTTTAAAGGCTTTTAAAAATGTATTAAATTTGTTGCCACTGCACGTTTGTGCGCAATTTTAAAGCATGTCATGTTTGGTATCCATGTACTCGGCCTAAGATCATCTTTTTTATTTCATCAAACATTTGGGCAATATAGTGTGTTTTAGTGCATTAAAATTTAAAAAAGTGTGTTTTTTCCCCAAAAAATGCGTTTGAAAATCGCTGCGCAAATACTGTGTGAAAAAAAAAAAATGAAACACCCACCATTTTAATCTGTAGGGCATTTGCTTTAAAATAATATATAATGTTTGGGGGTTCAAAGTAATTTTCTTGCAAAAAAAAATAATTTTTTCATGTAATCAAAAAGTGTCAGAAAGGGCTTTGTCTTCAAGTGGTTAGAAGAGTGGGTGATGTGTGACATAAGCTTCTAAATGTTGTGCATAAAATGCCAGGACAGTTCAACCCCCCCCCAAATGACCCCATTTTGGAAAGTAGACACCCCAAGCTATTTGCTGAGAGGCATGTCGAGTCCATGGAATATTTTATATTGTGACACAAGTAGCGGGAAAGAGACAAATTTTTTTTTTTTTTTTTGCACAAAGTTGTCACTAAATGTTATATTGCTCAAACATGCCATGGGAATATGTGAAATTACACCCCAAAATAAATTCTGTTGCTTCTCCTGAGTACGGGGATACCACATGTGTGGGACTTTTTGGGAGCCTAGCCGCGCACGGGACCCCGAAAACCAAGCACCGCCTTCAGGCTTTCTAAGGCCGTAAATTTTTGATTTCACTCTTCACTGCCTATCACAGTTTCGGAGGCCATGGAATGCCCAGGTGGCACAACCCCCCCCCCAAATTACCCCATTTTGGAAAGTAGACACCCCAAGCTATTTGCTGAGAGGTATAGTGAGTATTTTGCAGACCTCACTTTTTGTCACAAAGTTTTGAAAATTGAAAAAAGAAAAAAAAAATTTTTTTTCTGGTCTTTCTTCATTTTCAAAAACAAATGAGAGCTGCAAAATACTCACAATGCCTCTCAGCAAATAGCTTGGGGTGTCTACTTTCCAAAATGGGGTCATTTGGGGGGGGTTTGTGCCATCTTGGCATTTTATGGCCTTCAAAACTGTGATAGGTAGTGAGGAGTAAAATCAAAAATGTATGCCCTTAGAAATCCTGAAGGTGGTGCTGGGTTTTCGGGGGCCCGTACGCGGCTAGGCTCCCAAAAAGTGCCACACATGTGGTATCCCCATACTCAGGAGAAGCAGCTGAATGTATTTTGGGGTGCAATTCCACATATGCCCATGGCCTGTGTAAGCAATATATCATTTAGTGACAACTTTTTGTAAATTTTTTTTTTTTTTTTTGTCATTATTCAATCACTTGGGACAAAAAAAAAAATATTCAATGGGTTCAACATGCCTCTCAGCAATTTCCTTGGGGTGTCTACTTTCCAAAATGGGGTCATTTGGGGGGGTTTTGTACTGCCCTGCCATTTTAGCACCTCAAGAAATGACATAGGCAGTCATAAACTAAAAGCTGTGTAAATTCCAGAAAATGTACCCTAGTTTGTAGGCGCTATAACTTTTGCGCAAACCAATAAATATACGCTTATTGACATTTTTTTTACCAAAGACATGTGGCCGAATACATTTTGGCCTAAATGTATGACTAAAATTTAGTTTATTGGATTTTTTTTATAACAAAAAGTAGAAAATATCATTTTTTTTCAAAATTTTCAGTCTTTTTCCGTTTATAGCGCAAAAAATAAAAACGGCAGAGGTGATCAAATACCATCAAAAGAAAGCTCTACTTGTGGGAAGAAAAGGACGCAAATTTCGTTTGGGTAGAGCATTGCATGACCGCGCAATTAGCAGTTAAAGCGACGCAGTGCCGAATTGTAAAAAGTGCTCTGGTCAGGAAGGGGGTAAATCCTTCCGGGGCTGAAGTGGTTAATCTTATTCGCAATTTCAAATTTAACCACTAGGTGGAGACATCATCCATTATATTTTTTCAAAATATTAGGAATGACTGTTCGTTTAAAAGTATAACATGTTACCATTTATATCTGTTATGTTTAAAATGAAATATATTTCTATCATGTACATTACAACCTCCTACAAGAAAGCAGATCAGCCAACATTTGTGCTATGAAATAAAGCTCTCCTGTCATTCAGATTGTTACATTCTTCCATTAATGTCACAGCCTGAGCACACTTCCATTTTATCAGACATATATAAGCCCCTCCTACTATGTCACAGAAACAGCTATTACACTAAACACAAGGTGTCCCGTTGGGAATCCGTGTTGCACTTTTTACAGACATGGAAAAGGGTCAAAAGAACCATCCAGGTGTAATACCGTCTGCAGAACTGACATTAAAAGTAATTAAAGTGGATCTAGCATTAGGTACATACATGCTAGTAATGTAAAAGTGTAACACTTCTATTATTTATGACCTCTTAAAAAGATCACAATATTCCCCTTTACAATACCGTCATCTGTTTTCATCTCCAGAAGAACGGAGCCAGTTTTGTTCAGGTATCATTCAGGGGCAGCTTTCTGGACTAAGATGCCGGCTCAGAGATGACACAGCCATGGCAATCCTGGTGTTTGTGCAGTTCTTGGCTGTGTTCACAAATATCCAACTCAGATCAGCCCCTGCTGCAGCCTTTTATCTTGTGACTTGCTACAAAGTTACAATGTACAGTCTAATCTCTGGGGGAGGGGAGACTGAGGAAATGCTTCCTCCTGCCCGCAACAGACTAATGACATCATCTTATACTACGTAAAGTTACAGACTGGAGCTTAAAGTGGTTGTAAACCTCTGATATGGTACATGAATAAAGCATAACCCTCTATAGTGTGTACTCGTCTCATTCCAGAGCACTAAGTGTCATTTCTGTCTGCCGCCTCCTTCCTCTGCTATCTGCATCAGTCACTTCTCACAGGTTTTCAAGAGAAAAAAGGTGACAAGGGAGGGATCTCCAGCACACAGCCTCTAATTGACAGCCTCAGCTCTGTTCCTGTGTGCTGTGTGAAGGGGTGGGGGGGGGTTTGTCCCTTCCCTCCAATCAGCTCTCACTGAACTCTGCAAAGTGTAACTTCAGCTCTCTGCCCCCTGCTATCTGAAAGATTAGACAAGCTTTATAAATGCTGCACTTTGTTTTATCTGTGTATCACCTGAGGCAAGTCACTTCACTGGGTATATGTCATTTTTTTCCAGTTAAGTTCACCTTTGGAACATCTTACACATTTCACCTGTGTAGCACCCTTGTCCTAAACAGGGCTGCTAGTAAATTTAGTTGTGCTAGGTGGTAACTAGCCTGGCAAATTTGTAGTCTTGATCAAATGGGTTTCTCCTAATCTTAGATTTAATTGTGATTTCTCTCTTCTGTCAATAGGTGGCACTGTTACCTTTGGCATTAGTATGATAGATTACAGGTTATGAGTGAAGTTGCTTTTCTCAGCCAATCAGCAGGAGGTTCTTTGGCCGCTGAGGCTGCTGGGATAGTCTATTTCTTCGGGGAGAGTCAGGTGATCAAGGTTCTTTCCACCTGGGCTGCAGCCTGGGTGTGTGTGTGTGTGTGTGTGTGGAGCAGCAGCAGAGGTGTAGGCCTGAATCCTTGAGGCCTAGCCACGTGTAAAGGGGCTCAGCCCCGAGGGGATCCTGATCATTGCCAGGAGGTATAGGAGAAAAAGTTGCCAGAGAGACGACCACTCTTGTTGCCGGAGGCAGGTGTCAAAGGGATGGAGTTATGAAGGAGTACCAGAGCAGACTCTTCATCAGCCAAGGACTGTGAAGTGTTGGGAAAGCTTCAGGAGAGAACTCATCCAAGATGTACAGCGGGTAGCTGTAAGTAGAGCTTGAAGGATCCAGCGGGTAGGTGTGAGTCCGAGGGAACCCAGCGGGTAGGTGTGAGTCCAAGGAACCCAGCAGGTAGGTGTGAGTCAGAGGAAACCAGCGGTAGCTGTGAGTCCGAGGGAAACCCAGTGGGTAGGTGTGAGTCCGAGGGAACCCAGTGGGTAGGTGTGAGTCCGAGGAACCCAGCAGGTAGGTGTGAGTCCGAGGGAACCCAGTGGGTAGGTGTGAGTCTGAGGAACCCAGCGGGTAGGTGTAAGTCCGAGGGAACCCAGTGGGTAGGTGTGAGTCTGAGAAACCCAGCGGGTAGGTGTGAGCCCGAGGAACCCAGCGGGTAGGTGTGAGTCCGAGGGAACTCAGTGGGTAGGTGTGAGTCCAAGGAACCCAGTGGCAGGGCCGATCCTAGGGTCACAGACGCCTGGGACCACATGGGCATTGTCATCTTACCAACTCCTCCCCTTTACAAATGTTTCTATGGCATTGACTCAAACACAGAGATGCTCCCCTTAGAAGTCTTCGTTACCTTGGGATCCTCCCATGATCTCTTAACACTAATGAGACCTGGAGATGAGTCTCTCTGATGCACACACAGAGGGCTGTCTGTTAGAAAGAGCCCCTAGACATAATACGGTCAAAGGAGGAGAGGATATATGGGTCTTCATCCACACCTCAGGTAATCAGGCTGTTTCTCTTCATTATCACACACCTATTCACATCATGCTTGATTTCTCTTTACACAGGTGTGCATTATTTATTTATTTATTTTTATGCCTCTCATTTAAATACCAACACATTGGCAACATGCTAGTATACATTATTTATATATATCTTTTGTTTGTTGGTTCTAACCACCCAGTTATTTTTGGGGCAGGTGCCAGACATACACTCTAGTGCCAGCTTGGTTTTACATTTTACCTTCCTTCATTCACAACATTGTTCTATATATATATATTTTTTTTTTTTGACACACTCATCCCCATCTCTTTGTTACACATCTCCTCCTCATTATTCCTTCTTTTTTTTTCTTTCATTTATTGCAGAACTTCATCTGTGGCCCATACATGTATGCCTCCTACTTGGGAAGTGTGTTTTGGCTGTCTGTCTCTCTCCCTGGCTGCTGTTCCTCTCTACCCCCTCTCCGATTCTCCAGCCCCCATGTGGAGTTTCGGTTTGGGGGTTAGCCTTGTGTGTCCTTGGCCTCAACCCCGGGGGAGACAGCTCTCTCAGGGCCACCTTCATTATTCCATAACTGGACTGTTGGGTTATGTACTGGGTTGTTGCCAAAAGGTAATGTGCATTTATATATTCTAAAATACCTGCTTTACCTTGTGTAAGCATGATTTTAATCGAGACTCCAATGATCTACTTATTGATTTGTTTTATTTATCTTTCTAGTCATCTCTTGATGCATCCCACTCCTGATGATTGGCTTTAAACGCCATGAAACGCGTAGAGTCTACACTCAGGGTTGCCATTTCAAGTTTGGTTCATCTATGAATTCTATCGTATACCATTTATACTTACTAACATTGTTATTCGGAATACCTTGTTCACCTTTTTTGTATACCCATTTTAGAACTGTGATTGCTTGTATCAATTATTTTCAAACAGCGTTTATAAACAACGTTTCTATCAACATGACTACTATTTTTATTGTGCCTTGATGTGCATGATTTATGTATTGTATATTATGATGCATTATATTATTATTATTATATTACTCATGAATTGATGTCTATGCATTTCTTTGATTAGCATTTCTCTATGGCTATACAGCTTTTAAGCCCCTTAAGGGGTGGTGATAGTTAATTTAACATAAGGTATCCTAGACTTTTTCAAAGACCTACCCATGCCTCATTTAAAGTCCCACTGCCCCTCTCTTTTGCTTTTTAATGTATATACAGGGATGGAGACATGGTTATGGTAATTGTGGGGCCCAATCAGGTCAACTGCTTTACAATATGTTTATTTGGGTGGAAGACACCCGTTTCCCTCTTTGACCTGTCATGCCCCACTTCACTAACGCAACTACTTAATCTGGGCTTTTAGTCCCAAGAGCTATTTTTACGCTGGCATCCACTTTCTTATTTCCTCTTCATTTGGTCCATTCAGTAACCTACTCGTTCTTTGGATCACTGGCTATTTCAATTTAGTCTCTACCCTCTGTTAGTTTAGAGATACAGTCCACTCTTTATCTCTTCCTTTTGTTTTTTCCATTGCCTGTTTGGCACGCC
Source organism: Lithobates septentrionalis (assembly GCA_037952835.1). Taxonomy (NCBI): domain Eukaryota; kingdom Metazoa; phylum Chordata; class Amphibia; order Anura; family Ranidae; genus Lithobates; species Lithobates septentrionalis. The sequence goes on from JBBDGP010002263.1 coordinate 1,127,147, forward strand.
CCACCCACAGGGTGGGTGGTCTTTTTTGATTGATCTCTCTTCCCCCAGGGTTGCGATGCGCCCAGCTCCTTCTCCCCCCACCCATCTCTTCAGCGATGGGGCGGGGCTGGATCTTGGCGCATCGGCGTCATGCCCAGCATGCCGCTGGTGCGGTGTCCTTCCGACGCCGACCTGCGTTTATGCTCCCTCCATCTCACTTAGGCTTGATGGGCGGGGATGAACTGCTGCTGAGATCTCTGTGCCTCAGTTGGCTGTCTGCCCCGTCTATTTCTTTGGCCAAACGTGATTGCATGACGTTGGCTGGGACACGCCCCTAGGCTGAGGATACAAAGGTTGGGATGAGCTGGCAGTTCATTCCACACTTTTTTCTCAGGAGGAGAGGATATATGGGTCTTCATCCACACCTCAGGTAATCAGGCTGTTTCTCTTCATTATCACACACCTATTCACATCATGCTTGATTTCTCTTTACACAGGTGTGCATTATTTATTTATTTATTTTTATGCCTCTCATTTAAATACCAACACATTGGCAACATGCTAATATACATTATTTATATATATCTTTTGTTTGTTGGTTCTCACCACCCAGTTATTTTTGGGGCAGGTGCCAGACATACACTCTAGTGCCAGCTTGGTTTTACATTTTACCTTCCTTCATTCACAACATTGTTCTATATATATATATATATATATATATATATATATATTTTTTTTTTTTTTGACACACTCATCCCCATCTCTTTGTTACACATCTCCTCCTCATTATTCCTTCTTTTTTTTTCTTTCATTTATTGCAGAACTTCATCTGTGGCCCATACATGTATGCCTCCTACTTGGGAAGTGTGTTTTGGCTGTCTGTCTCTCTCCCTGGCTGCTGTTCCTCTCTACCCCCTCTCCGATTCTCCAGCCCCCATGTGGAGTTTCGGTTTGGGGGTTAGCCTTGTGTGTCCTTGGCCTCAACCCCGGGGGAGACAGCTCTCTCAGGGCCACCTTCATTATTCCATAACTGGACTGTTGGGTTATGTACTGGGTTGTTGCCAAAAGGTAATGTGCATTTATATATTCTAAAATATCTGCTTTACCTTGTGTAAGCATGATTTTAATCGAGACTCCAATGATCTACTTATTGATTTGTTTTATTTATCTTTCTAGTCATCTCTTGATGCATCCCACTCCTGATGATTGGCTTTAAACGCCATGAAACGCGTAGAGTCTACACTCAGGGTTGCCATTTCAAGTTTGGTTCATCTATGAATTCTATCGTATACCATTTATACTTACTAACATTGTTATTCGGAATACCTTGTTCACCTTTTTTGTATACCCATTTTAGAACTGTGATTGCTTGTATCAATTATTTTCAAACAGCGTTTATAAACAACGTTTCTATCAACATGACTACTATTTTTATTGTGCCTTGATGTGCATGATTTATGTATTGTATATTATGATGCATTATATTATCATTATTATATTACTCATGAATTGATGTCTATGCATTTCTTTGATTAGCATTTCTCTATGGCTATACAACTTTTAAGCCCCTTAAGGGGTGGTGATAGTTAATTTAACATAAGGTATCCTAGACTTTTTCAAAGACCTACCCATGCCTCATTTAAAGTCCCACTGCCCCTCTCTTTTGCTTTATAATACGGTCAAAGACTGCAGACTTAATACAAGAGATGGTCAGAGACTGCAGACATAATACAGGAGATGGTCAGAGACTGCAGACATGATACAAGAGATGGTCAGAGACTGCAGACATAATACAGGAGATGGTCAGAGACTGCAGAAATGATACAAGAGACGGTCAGAGACTGCAATCATAGTACAGGAGATGGTCAGAGACTGCAGACATAACACAGGAGATGGTCAGAGACTGCAGACCTGATACAAGAGATGGACAGAGACTGCAGACATGATACAAGAGACGGTCAGAGACTGCAATCATAGTACAGGAGATGGTCAGAGACTGCAGACATAACACAGGAGATGGACAGAGACTGCAGACCTGATACAAGAGATGGACAGAGACTGCAGACATGATACAAGAGACGGTCAGAGACTGCAATCATAGTACAGGAGATGGTCAGAGACTGCAGACATAGTACAGGAGATGGTCAGAGACTGCAATCATAGTACAGGAGATGGTCAGAGACTGCAGACATAATATAGGAGATGGTCAGAGACTGTAGACATGATACAAGAGACAGTCAGAGACTGTAGACATGATACAGGAGATGGTCAGAGACTGCAGACATGGTACAGGAGATGGTCAGAGACTGCAGACATAGTACAGGAGATGGTCAGAGACTGCAGACATAGTACAGGAGATGGTCAGAGACTGCAGACATAGTACAGGAGATGATCAGAGACTGTAGACATGATACAAGAGACAGTCAGAGACTATAGACATGATACAAGAGACGGTAAGAGACAGCAGACATAATACAGGAGATGGTCAGAGACTGCAGTTCCTATGGACGTTAGTAGATAATGGCCGATCGGCCCTCTCACCTGACCCAGCGATACAGCAATGGTTCCTCTGATCAGGAGTCTGCTCACTCTGAATTGCCCGTGGCGACTCCGCTGGGTAGCACCCAGATATGTATTCCTGCAAATGACTCCATTCCTTTCTCCGCCAGGGATGGCGCTAGGCTGTGTGGCTTTCCCTCTGGTGACGCAGGGCAGCGGGGTTCTCTCTCTGATGGTGTTTTCTCAGCACTGCCCTCTCCCTCTGGAGTCCTGGGTGTACTTTCCTGGGTGTAGACCCCCCAGGACAAACCACCCCCTCCATTAGCACAGACCCCCACCAGGACAAACCCCCCTCTATTAGTACAGACCCCCCAGGACAAACCCCCCCTTCATTAGTACAGACCCCCCAAGACAAACCCCCCTCCATTAGTGCAGACCCCCCAGGACGAACCCCCTCCATTAGTACAGACCCCCCCAGGACAAACACCCCTCCATTAGTACAGACCCCCCCAGGACAAACCCCTCTCCATTACTACAGACTCCCCCAGGACAAACCCCCTCCATTAGTACAGACCCCCCAGGACAAACCCTCCTCCATTAGTACAGACCCCCCCAGGACAACCCCACCCCCTCCATTAGTACAGAAACCTGCAGGACAAACCCCCTCCATTAGTACAGACCCCCCAGGACAAACCCCCCCTCCATTAGTACAGACCCCCCTCTCCATTAGTACAGACCCCCCAGGACAACCCCCCCCTTCATTAGTACAGACCCCCCTAGGACAACCCCCCCTCCATTAGTACAGACCTCCCCAGGACAAAGCCCCCCCCCTCCATTAGTACAGACCCCCCAGGACAAACCGCCCACCCTTCATTAGTACAGACCCCCCAGGACAAACCCCCCCATTAGTACAGACCCCCCCAGAACAAACCGCCCCTCCATTAGAACAGAACCCCCAGGACAAACCGCCCCCCAATTAGTACAGACCCCCCCAGGACAACCCCCCCTCCATTAGTACAGACCCCCAGGACAAACCCCCCTCCATTAGTACAGACCCCCCCAGGACAACCCCCCTTGATTAGTACAGACCCCCCAGGACAAACCCCCCCTCCATTAGTACAGACCACCCCAGGACAACCCCCCCTCCATTAGTACAGACCCCCCCAGGACAAACCCCCCCATTAGTACAGACCCCCCCAGAACAAACCGCCCCTCCATTAGAACAGACCCCCCAGGACAAACCCCCCCCCCATTAGTACAGACCCCCCCAGAACAAACCGCCCCTCCATTAGAACAGACCCGCCAGGACAAACCGCCCCCCCATTAGTACAGACCCCCCCAGGACAACCCCCCCTCCATTAGTACAGACCACCCCAGGACAACCCCCCCTCCATTAGTACAGACCCCCCAGGACAAACCGCCCCCCTCCATTAGTACAGACCCCCAGGACAAACCGCCCCCCCCTCCATTAGTACAAACGCCCCAGGAAACCCCCCCTTCATTAGTACAGACCCCCAGGACAAAGCCCCCTCTATTAGTACAGACCCCCCTCCATTAGTACAGACCCCCCCAGGAAACCCCCCTCTATTAGTATAGACCCCCCCAGGACAAACCCCCTCCATTAGTACAGACCCCCCCAGGACAAACACCCCTCCATTAGTACAGACCCCCCAGAACGAACCCCTCTCCATTACTACAGACTCCCCCAGGACAAACCTCCTCTATTAGTACAGACCCCCCCGGGACAAACCCTCCTCCATTAGTACAGACCCCCCAGGACAACCCCCCTCCATTAGTACAGACCCCCCCAGGACAAACCCCCTCCATTAGTACAGACCCCCCAGGACAAACCCCCCTCCATTAGTACAGACCCCACTCTCCATTAGTACAGACCCCCCAGGACAAACCCCCCCTCCATTAGTACAGACCCCCCCTAGGACAACCCCCCCTCCATTAGTACAGACCCCCCAGGACAAAGCCCCCCCCATTAGTACAGACCCCCCAGGACAAACCGTCCACCCTCCATTAGTACAGACCCCCCAGGACAAACCCCCCCATTAGTACAGACCCCCCCAGAACAAACCGCCCCCCCATTAGTACTGACCCCCCCAGGACAACCCCCCCTCCATTAGTACAGACCCCCCAGGACAAAGCCCCCCCCCCTCCATTAGTACAGACGCCCCAGGACAAACCGCCCACCCTCCATTAGTACAGACCCCCCCAGGACAAACCCCCCTCCATTAGTACAGACCCCGCAGAACAAACCGCCCCTCCATTAGTACAGACCCCCCAGGACAAACCGCCCCCCCATTAGTACAGACCCCCCAGGACAACCCCCTCCATTAGTACAGACCCCCCCAGGACAACCCCCTCCATTAGTACAGACCCCCCCAGGACAACCCCCCTCCATTAGTACAGACCCCCCAGGAGAAACCCCCCCTTTATTAGTACAGACCCCCCAAGACAACCCCCCCTCCATTAGTACAGACCCCCCAGGACAAAGCCCCTCCATTAGTACAGACGCCCCCAGGACTACCCCCCCTCCATTAGTACAGACCCCCCCAGGACAAACCGCCCCCCCTCCATTAGTACAGACTAACCTAGGACAAACCGCCCCCCTCCATTAGTACAGACCCCCCCAGAAAACCCCCCCCTTCATTAGTACAGACTCCCCAGGACAAAGCCCCCTCTATTAGTACAGACCCCCCCTCCATTAGTACAGACCCCCCCCCCCAGGAAACCCTTCTCCATTAGTATAGACCCCCCCAGGACAAACCCCCCCTCCATTAGTACAGACCCCCCCAGAACAAACCACCCCCTCCATTAGTACAGACTCCCCAGGACAAACCGCCCCCCCTCCATTAGTACAGACCCCCCCAGGAAACCCCCCTTCATTAGTACAGACCCCCAAGACAAAGCCCCCCTCTATTAGTACAGACCCCCCTACATTAGTAAAGACCCCCCCAGGACAAATCCTCCCCTTCATTAGTACAGACCCCCCTCCTCCATTAGCGTACATAAAAACACCCATGGAGAGCAGTTGGTGACAGGCTTGGGCGGTAGTGAGAGACAGTGGAGGAGATCACGTCGGGCACGGACCTGCCCCCCCAATCCCCAGCGATGTCACTGCGAGGCTGGTCTCTCTCCACACAGAGACCAGCCGCTCCGATCTCCGGCACTGCTCTCCTTCTATGATAGGGAGGGGGGACGGGCTTGAGACTCGAAAGATACAGTGGCGGCGGTGACCTGCGGAGGGAGCCGCCTCTGGACACAGAGAGGAGGGGGAGAGTGGGGAGCACTCTGGCGCTTCAGCTCCCCCACCTCTCTGGCGCCCGGGTGCACTGCACCCCGTGCACCCCGTCTGGGATCGGCCCTGCCCAGTGGGTAGGTGTGAGTTAGAGGAACCCAGCAGGTAGGTGTGAGTCCGAGGAACCCAGCGGGTAGGTGTGAGTCCGAGGGAACCCAGCGGGTAGGTGTGAGTCCGAGGAACCCAGCGGGTAGGTGTGAGTCCAAGGAACCCAGTGGGTAGGTGTGAGTCTGAGGAACCCAGCGGGTGGCTGAGAGTGAAGCTTGAGAAGTTCAGCAGATAGCTGGGAGCTAAGCTTGAGGGTCTACAGTGGGATACTGTGAGAGAAGTGGTTGCTATAGGAGACAGCAGTTGCTACAAGATACAGATCGCGGCATTCAGCTTAACCACTTAAGGACCGGAAGGATTTACCCCCTTAATGACCAGGCCATTTATTGCGATATGGCACTGCGTCGCTTTAACTGACAATTGCGCGATCGTGCAACGCTGTACCCAAACATAAATGTCCTTTTCCCCCCCACAAATAGAGATTTCTTTTGGTGGTATTTGATCACCTCTGTGGTTTTTATTTTTTAGGCTATAAACAAAAAAAGACCGACAATTTTGATAAAAAAACTATATTTTTTACTTCTTGCTATAATAAACATCCCAACAAAAATATTTTAAAAAATTGTCTTCCTAAGTTTAGGCCGATATGCATTCTTTGACATATTTTTGGTAAAGAAAAATTGCAATAAGCGTATATTGATTGATTTGCGCAAACATTATACAAAATAGGGGATAGATTTATAGCATTTTTATTATTCCTATTTTTTTTTTTTTTTTACTAGTAATGACGGTGATCAGTGATTTTTTAGTGGGACTGTGACATTGTGGCGGACACATCGGACACCTTTGACACTTTTTTGGGACCAGTGACATCAGTGCTATTAAAATGCACTGATTACTGTATAAATGACACTGGCAGGGAAGGAGTTAACACTAGGGGGGCGATCAAGGGGTTAAATGTGTTCCCTGGGAGGTGTTTCTAACTGTGGGGGGAAGGGAATGACTGGAGGAGGAGAGAAATCGCTGTTCCTAATCACTAGAAACAGACGATCTCTCTCTACTCCCCTGTCAGAACGGGGATCTGTTTGTTTAAATTGACAGATTCCCGTTCTGGCTCTCTGTAGAGCGATCGCGGGTGGCGCCGGCGCCGCCTTGCACGCGCACTGTATCTATTGCACGAATCGACGTACAGCTACGGGGATTCGTGCTGTCTGCCTAGTTTTATTTTTGTCTGCGGAGTCTGCCTATTGTTATTGCATTTGCCTAAGGGTGTCCTGTGCCCTAACCCTCTCTCCACTGTTCCTGTTAAGAAAAATAAAACTCTCTTTGTTCATTTTTAAAAGTGACTGGCGCCCATCTTTCCATCTTGCACCACACCCATCATGCCTAGTAACCTGCACCCTGAGGAGGAATGTCAGCCCTCCCTGACTCTGGGGGTCACCACCAGGCCTCTGGAGGTCGAGGAGAGTGCTACATCTGTATTTAGGGTAGAACATACCTGTATTACATTTTCCAGCCCCTGTGACAGCGCTGAAAGCTGAAAATGGGCCTGGGCAGGAAGGGGGTGAAAGTATTCTGTAGGCAAGTGGTTAAGGACTTTTAAATGATGGAGTTTGTCTGAAAAATGATTTTCTTGTTTTTTTTTGTTGTTGTTGTATATTGTAACATGCCAGGAATTAATTCAAACTTCTACATTTAGAGAAAACTCCAAAATGATATCGTTATTCTTCAATAATAACCCAGACACATCCACTACTTAAAGGGATTGTAAGGCTTAGGTTTTTTTTTCTTAAATAACAAACTTACCTCCACTGTGCAGTTCGTTTTGCACAGAGTTGCCCCGATCCTCGACTTCTGGGGTCCCCCGGCGACACTGGTAGCTCCTCCCCGCATCACATAACCCCCTAGGAGAAGCACTCCCTTGGCGCCGCATCATTGGATTTGATTGATAGCAGCGGGAGCCAATGGCTGCGCTGCTATCAATCTATCCAATCAAGAGCCGAGACAACGGGCAGAGGGGTAGAGCGCATCTCCGGCGGGGGAATACAGGACTCAGGTAAGTAAAACGGGGGGGCTGGGGGGCCGGTCAGTGACAGAAGTTTTGCATTTTTCCTATGCATTAAGGTGAAAAAACATGAGGGTTTACCACCCCTTTAATGGCCCTGTAATCTATTTTTCATAAATTCCTTCTTACTGTGTTTCTCTGCCTCCTTGCAATGTCCCCTGTGAGTTCCCAACACTATCCTTTTCCCCCCTCACTTTGGTTTGTTTGGAAAGAGCCATGCATGCTAGTTGTGGCCATGTACACTACTCTATGCACACTACAAACCCCCTAGTCCTTCAGGCCAGCCTCCTTACACTATCAAACTTGTGGGAAAAGCCCAAAGTTAAGCTGCATATCTACCCCTCAAGGGCTCCCTCTTTTACTGGGGTTGTATACGTGCCATGGACACAATGCTTTGCTAGTCACAAAAGGAATTACACCTCTTTTCGCTTTATACGGACGTAGTGCTCACCGACCTTAACTCATTCAGGTGAATGGGGCCGCTCTGCAAGCACCCCACACAACGTAAAGCAGGTGGTGAAGAGGTGATACAATACCTCCTCACTGTCTGTCAAATGCTTTCTTAAGAGTGATCTAAATGTAGATCAGTCTTTAGAGATCAAAACACGTGTGAAGGAGCCCTAACAGAATCAGATGGAGTTTCTGACTTTTGCAGAGGATTTGGGCTCTTGTAATGCTATTATATGGGGAGAAGGGCTGTACCCTAAAACACAAGACCCACCTTACTGGCTGTGGGAAAATGAGGCCACAAGGAAATATGAGAGGGTCTGCAAAGCAGCTTAGGAGCACTCACCGGGGGTCCCAGGAGCAGACAATGGCCAGATCTGTTAAAATTTCATGGAAATCTTCATCAGGCAAATTTGCCAATCCAGGACAACCCTGATTGGTGCAAACGAGTTACCTGTTCTCCAATGGAGACACAGTTTTCATGGTGACGTCAGTGATGTAAAAAGTTGGCAGGTGATTATACTGACCCCTGTTCAAAATTTAAATACCTGTTTTGGGTGGAGCTAGTAGTAGTTAGCTAGTCACATTCAACTGAGCAAGTTCTGAAATGTTGAAGACGTTTCATAGATTCTCCAAGCCACTTCTTCAGTTCTAATGAGTGCCAGAAACATACCCCAACATTTATATCCACACCTTGATCCATGGGATGGGTCAAGGCAGATGTTTATTGTCCAAGAGCAAGATTGGAGGTATGAAAGTTGTGGAACCACCTTGTTCTAGACAAGTAATCCCATCCTTGGTGGCAGTCTGGGTAGGTGTCAATCATCTGAGTCTGATGGCTGAAGTTGTGAAGTGTTGACAAATTGCTGGAGTAGAGACATTAAAACAGCATTATATGTTGAATTCAGATGGTGTCAGAGACTTCTACTTCTGTTCATCGATGGTTGTTCCAGTTTGACATGGTAGATGTCCTCTTTCACGTCTCTTGTCAACCGATTGTCCTCCCTGCCCAAAATGTGCTCCTCACTGCCCTTGGAAGAATGTCCTTTTTCCTTAAAACTGCCGAGTATTGACCTGTAGCGTTTGCCGTCCTACTTTGGACCATTCCTTTGTTGAGATGATGTTTATCCCTCCAATGGGTCTTTCCACTCCTCCATACACCGCACTGCATATACCGAGTCACTTTTGGGTTGTTTGGAGTGGAGTTGGCTTTTAAGGCGTCAGAATTCCTAAATGAGCATCCTACAAATCTGATTCACTCTCAGTCCTCCGTGCCTCTGATGCCAAAGCTAGATAAGCCACACACTGCGTTTCGGAAATTTTAAAGTATAATTAGTGTGACGGAGGAAGGATAATGATAATGTACCGTGTTTACTCAGAGCCATACACTGCCAGTTAAACCGCGGAGCTTGTATTTAGACACTCATGTAGACAACATATCTCATTATAGAAAATGGACAGGACGACACTTGTTCCTAAACAGAATCTTACGTTGTCTGAAAGTTCTTTGTGTTAAAGGGAAAGTCTAATGTGTTTTTGGGGGACATCTAGTTACCCACATTTGGTCAACAAGGAAACAACTGAAGGGAATATATGTAATATATTGCATCCTACAATTTTTTAGATGTGATGGTTGCATTAGTTTCCTCTTTCAGGCTTTTCTCTCTTTATTTTCACCTGATCTTGTCGGTAATACGCTTTCTGTGCTGGGGTGATGACACCCACTCATCATACTGCATTTAGGCATGTGATACTATGGCTATTTTAGTGATTTGTATAGCGTAAATATAAGAATGATGCATTTTAGTTACATGTATTGTTTTTAGAAGCTAGGCTTCCCCTATTTGTGTGCTAATTAACTTGTTGGACTGGTTCATGAGCTCAGGACCAGAAGTAATGCTACAGGTAGTAGGAGGAGGGAATAAAGAACTTGGACAGCTATGTGTTGAGGACACAAAGAAACTGGTAGTAGTTTGGAAGGACCCCCAGAAGCAAGAAGCAATCTGGAGAGATCTTGGACACAAGAGGAGGAAGACTCCATCTCCAGGAAAAGCTAAGTAGCTGTTTAGTGCAATCGCTTCCATTGTATTTATTTATTGTTGGTACTTATATAGCGCTGTCAATTTACACAGCACTTTACACATATATATTGTGAATTCACATCAGTCCCTGCTCTCAAAGAGCTTACTATCTACGGTCCCTAACTCACAATCATACATACTAGGGCTAATTTAGACAGGACCTACCAGCATGTCTTTGGAGTGTGGGAAGAAACCCACACAGGCACAGGGGGAACATGCAAACTTCAGTCAGGTAGTGCCGTGGTTGTCCATGCTCATTTGCTAGGAAGGATAGATGGTCTGTGCGTGTGTATGTTGTAGGCATATTTTGTAATACTCTGAAGGCCTTTTCGAGTTTTCCTAAAATCTTACTTGGATTGTGTGAGTACAGCATTTTTGTATAGTAAAGGAAACATGAATACACTACATACACTAGTACACCTCAGAGGTTTTTAAGCTTTGTTGCTTTAACCGCAAAGAACCTTAAAAGGCATAAAGCAAAACAGCGCAAAAACAGCTTTGTCAACCTACTGTAGAATAGGATGACAAAAACCTCTCTCTCTCCGTAACACTGTGGCCCTCAGCGATAACTGGGAACAATGTAAGTGATAAGATTGCAGCATTGATAGAGAGAACAGTTGCATAACTATAGTCATAGCAGCCCATGCAGCAGCTAAGGTGCTTGGGAAGGAGGAGGCCCCCCACTGCTGAGTAAATTTAAAATGGTTCTAAAGGCAGAAGTTTTTTTTTACCTTAATGCATTGTATGCATTAAGGTAAAAAAAAAACTTGTGGGTGCAGCTTCCCCCCCCCCCACCCCCATTAAATTTACCTGAGCCCCATCTCAATCCAGCAATGTGCATGAGAGCAGCGGCTCTCCTGGGTCTCTCCCTCCTCATTGGCTTACATAACGGAGTGAGCCATTGGCCAATGAGAAGAGAGCAGGGGAAGCGGGGCCGAGCTGCGCTCTGTGTGTGAAAGGATACACAGAGCATGGCTCAGGAGAGAGCATACTGGAGTGCAGTGTGAAAGTAGCAGTGCCCATACACATCACACTGTCATTTCTTTTTCTTGTTAGAAGAACTTCATTAAAATGCATACAAGGCAAACCAATCTGGATGGGATTTTACAGGCATTCCACATAACCAACATTGATAACTATATAAAAAGTATATTTTATTCAAAACATATTATAAAATTCCATAAAAACACTACATGAAGCCGCTCAAAGGTTCCATGATCTAAATGTATTGGGTACAATTTCTCATGGTCTGACGCATTTCTTGATTACGCTCTTCCTCAGGGGTGCTAAAAATACGTAGAAACTGAAAAACAGGCAAAAAGACCCATCATCACATACAATCCCTTTATAACATGATGGTGTATACAGTATATATAGAGTTTGTTATACACTTACAACCCCCATAAATCACATGACATGCAGCTAATAAAATCAGCACCATGTTGAAGGGCTGCATGGCCATCCCCCTCAGGCAAACTCAGGAACGTCTCTCCTAACAGGATCTATGGGTGCCAACCTTAAAGAAAAAAGGAGAGCATATTATATATTCAAGACTAAAGAAAGGGGGTGGATCATGATCTCAGCACGCCGACATTATACCCAAACTACACAGAGTATAGGAAAATATACCTCAAACAGATATAGATGTAGCACCCCCACCCCCAAGGAATTGCTGATGGACTTAGTCCTATTCCCCCAGATAATGTAAAAACTGTCTAGGGGAAACCCCCACAAAGAAGAACTGGACAATTTGAGGTCTCCTTAGCTATCTTGCTGAACTGCACTTAGAGAATGTCCAACAGGATCTATTATAGGTGCACCGGAAAAAAACCTGGTTTGCGTTTTTGATGTGTGTTTTTAGTCATATGACCTATGAAAAGCACACAAGCACGGTAAAATCGCAGAAAAATCACAGCAAAATTGTGGCAAAATCACGATTATCGGCCTCCCTCATTCAGCAGCAGTCTGAAATTTAGGTGCATCTCTAGAATCTATGATGCTGACGGTGACTATGACTTCTCCCAGAGACCAAAAGCTACACACAAGTCATTGACTCTCCAGCACTGGGGTCAACTACTCACATAGTCACAGGATCATCGGTTGCCTCCTGCCAATATCCACCATGTTCTTTTCAGTGAGGGAGATGTACACTCACACCACCATAGGACAGCTGGATACTTACCCACCTACTTTGTGAGCATGCTTTTTAGCATGTTAACTCATGCATTGTGTTCTTTAATGGGCTGTCCTATCTGCGTGTGTAGCACACACCAGTGTTGCTAGAGTGCTAGAGTTTTTGTGTTAGTGTTTTTGTGTTAGTGTAGGTAAATTTTCAGGCTTGGCTAGCAGCCAAGCCCGTGTGTTTTCCTGGGTTGGGCAGAGATCCAGGGAGGGATGGATGACTGATAGGCAGCATCACTGAGACCTCCCCCTACTTCTAGAATTTACTAGAACATTCTAGGAGAATGGAAGGGGAAGTAAGGTGGAGCTGCCTGGAGTATTCTGAGGGCTCTGACCAACCCTAAACGGAAGGGTTGGCAGGGGGCAGGCCCCCTCAAACACTCTGGGTCAGCCCAGCTGGAGAGGGTGGAGTTTGGTTGGAAGATGGATATGGAGTGTTAGGCTGTTGGGGCCTTTGATAGTAGCTTCCCAGTCTGGGGGGGGGGGGGGTGAACTCAGGCCTGGGCTCAGGCATGGAAAGGACCCCTCTTCATGGCACACAGGGGGATCCTGACCGGGAGGTGCGGGAGCAAGGAGAGGACAGCAGGTGGACACTGCCAGGCAAATCTCCAAGGAGGAAGACAGCCACGTGGGCTGGTGAGTGATACAGTTAGGGGACGGAGAGGCACACCTGAAGGGACTGGGTGCAAGCAGTCTGGGATGGATGCAGAGTCAGTCTGGGAGGACTGTGGAGAAGTAGCCAGGAGGGCTAGTGAAAAGGGCAGCTACAGCCAGGCGGGCTGGCAGTGCCTGAAGATGTGGTACTTGGACAAGTAGCCACTGGGAACGACAGCTAGCACCAAAGAACTCTCTATTTTTGCAACTCCAAAAGGGGCCTGAGGTCCCTGCCTGCAAAGGGCATTCTCAAGGATCTAACTGAGTCTGTGTTAGATCAAACCAACTGTGCTAGCTGGTCCTGGGAGTAGCAGGTCTGCAAGCAAGTGTGCTGGAGGTAGAAGAGGTAGAAGAGGAGTGTGTATACTGGTTGAGTCTGGACTGCATTGGGCATGGGCATGGTTGCCCAGAGCAGCCCAACTCTTGTGCGAACGGGCCCTTAATGTAGCATTTTAGAAAGGCTGAAGGGGCCACACTAAATAAATAGCATACCTCCCAACTTTTTGAGATGGGAATGAGGGACACCTATCAGCAAAAGCATGCAAGCATAGGACACACCCCTTGCCACGCCCCCTTAAAGGAGAACTGTACAAAAAAAACAAGATTGGTTAAACACACAAGTGCTTTTTTTACCACTATTCTTCCTTTATATTGGCTTTTGGAATTTACAAATGCAGCAATTTAGAAATCAGATGAAAGGTTTAGTGCTGGAAAACACTTTTTGATAGATAAAAAGTGCATTTTATATACAACTATATTGATCAGACCAAAATGAGGGACAAATGAGGAGGAATGAGGGACAGAGGGACTTTGCTCCAAGTCAGGGACAGTCCCTCGGAATCAGGGACAGTTGGGAGCTATGACATAGTCCTTGCTATTTTAGTGTAAAGCAGGCTCTAAGTCTTCCGATTCTCCCAGCTAGTCCGGGATAAGTTTATACGAGATCCACAACTATAACAAAAGTACAGAACAAACATTTGCACGGCTCAGATTACCGGCACTTATTGTTAGAATAATAAAACGCTCTCTTTAGGAAGTGGGAGATCCCTGTTTGTGATGTAAAACCTGTGCTAATCCAATATTCATCACAGCTAAACATGACCCCGAAATAATGGGCGAGCAAAGTTTATTCGCAGGATACCTAAAAAAAAAATTAAAAAAAAGATAGAACTAATACATGATTTAAACAGGTTTTATGGGTGTTTTAATTATAGTCTGCACACGAAACCATGAAAGATCTTTATGTCATGAAAGCCCGCCACCCTGGTCCTGGCAATCGAGCCCCTATACCACCCACATTGCATGCTAAGTATGGACTCAAACAGGAGCAAGGAACGCTTTGGGTGTTTGTACAATTCCGTGGGTTCCCACCCATGAAACCTCAGCAGAATCAACACTAGGTCACATTTTAATATAGAAAAAAAAAAAAAAAGTGTCGGCGGTGTTTAAAAATATGTCAGCAAAATACTGCGGAGACCTATAGATACTTATATCTGCATTCGTTTTATTAACCCTGCTCCTTGGAGTGTCTCATATATCCGGGTGTACGCCACATCAAACGCTGATATACCTGAAAGGAGGGCATGGGGCTCACCAGTTTTACAGAGGATTTTACATGTATGGGATCGCACAGCTGCATGGAAATGGATTTTAACCCTTGTTCTCCCCGTTAGAGGTCAAATGCGTTTTTAAACACAGTACGAACGTGTATGCTAGAAAAAAAATTATTTTATGCACTTAAAGTGGGGTTCCACTCAAAAAAACAAAAATACATGAAAAATCCTAAAAAAAAAACAAAAAAAAAACATTTGGATATTTTTTTTTTAACTTACCTCTAAATGCCTGTTGCTAGGGGGTCCCTCGTAGTCTGTCCCTTCCAGTGCCTGGGCTGGTGACATCACTTCCCCCTCGGCACAGGAAGGGCTCCGCTCTGCTCCCTCCCTCCTGTCAATCATCTGGGACCCAGTACAGGTCCCAGGTGACTGAGCGGCCAATCACGGCGCGCGGCGCCGCTCGCGCATGTGCAGTGGGTGCCAGGCTGTGAAGCCACAGCCCGGCGTCAACAGTTGCAATGCCGACGCCGCTGAACGGAGGGGGAGATGAGCGGGTCTTCGATCCCCCCGCATCACTGGACCCAGGGACAGGTAAGTGTCCAATTAAAAGTCAGCAGCTGCAGTATTTGTAGCTGCTGACTTTTAATTTTTTTTTTTTTTTTACTGGACCCCCTGGGTGGAACTCCTCTTTAAGGACTGGGCTTATTTTTCAAACTTGTTGTTTACAAGTTAAAATCAGGTTTTCTTGCTAGAAAATTACTTAGAACCCCAAACATTATATTTTTTTTCAGACACCCTAGAGAATAAAATGGCGGTCGTTGCCATACTTTATGTCACACCATATTTGCACAGCGGTCTTACAAACACATTTTTTGGAAAAAAAATACACTTTTTTTAAAAAATTAAAAAATAAGAAAACAGTAAAGTTAGCCAAATTTTTTTTTTACGCAGAGTAAATTGATACCCAACATGTCATGCTTCAAAATTGCGCCCATTCGTGGAATGGCGACAAACTTTGACCCTTAAATATCTCCATAGGCGACGTTCAAAAATTTTTGCAGGTTGCCAGTTTCGAGTTACAGAGGAGTTCTAGGCCTAGAATCCTTGCTGTTGCTCTAACGATTGCGACATTACCTCACATGTGTGGTTTGAACACCGTTTACGTATGCGTTCACTTCAGCGGGAGCGCGGAGGGACAGGGCACTTTAAAACATTTTTTTTTTTTTATTATTTATTTAACTTTTTATTTATAATTTTTACACTGTCCCTTTAAAAAAAATATTTTGGATCACTTTTATTCCTATTACAAGGAATTTAAACATCCCTTGTAATAGAAAAAAAAGCACACAAATGCGCTTCTGGAAGAATGGTCAAACATTCCCATAGACACACTCCTAAACCTTGTGGACGGCCTTCCCAGAAGAGTTGAAGCTGTTATAGCTGCAAAGGTTGGGCCAACTCAATATTGAACCCTATGGGCTAAGACTGGGATGCCATTAAAGTTCATGTGCGTGTAAAGGCAGGCGTCCCAATACTTTTGGTAATATAGTGTGTGTATATATATATCTATATATATATATTTTTTATATATATATATATATATATATATATATATATATATATATATATATATATAGGGCAGTGGACGATGTCAGTAGAGCAGTGGATGGTATCAGTAAGGCAGAGATTGGGGTCAGTAGTTTATTTTTATTATTTTATTTTATTTATTTTTTTACAAATTTTTTTTTTTTACATTTTCTTTTAGGAGCCCCGTTGGGGGGCTTTGGTGAAATATCAGGGGTCTAAATAGACCCCTGATGTCTCACTTTTGAAATTGGGAAAGGGACTTAGGACCGAGATTCCCCAGTCCAGGTGGTATTTCAGGTATTTTTCAGGTATTTCACAGTTGGATTTCACAGTTGGCAGTGAATGTTGTGAATGTTCCAAAAATGCACTCTGAATGCATTAGAAATGCTATAGGTGTGTCTTTGGCGCTCTGCAATTGAGTTCAATGGAGACAGCAGGTTACAGGAAAGCCTAAAGAATGTGATGTGGCCTACAGTTCTTGACTCAAGGTAAAGAGAAGCCACATTAACGCTAGGGTTGCCACCTGTCCAGGATTCACCCGGACAGTTCGGGTTTGGAATCATGTGTCCGGGTTTCAGACTTCTTGAAACCCGGACACATTATTTAGACTGGACTATGGCTTCCCAGCAGGGTTGCTGGCTGCAGTTGTCTAAGTTGAGAGTGTCTGTTATACTCTCTTTTATGCTGCCCGAAGCCAACACTAACAATCACCCCCCCCCCCCCCCCTCCCAAATACAAACACAGATGGGAGAGGAGAGAGGGCTTGATCTGCTCCTCTTCCTCCCACCTACCCCTCTGTGTCTGCCTACACTCCAATCCCCAGCGCTGTGCCTCAGAAAAGCATAGTGGGGGCTGTAAATTTGAAGTCCAGCAGTCTCAGGTACAGATCTGGATGAGAGGTGCTGACTGCCAAGGGGTGAGTGAGCTCACCATCCATTCCTGTCTGTAACTGAAGTCTCCCCCCTTCTCTCTCCTGCCTCTGAGTGAGTACACTAAGGTAAATCAGGGTTCTCAGAGCACCCCTTACATCAGAGTTCCCCTTTACACCAGAGGCCACAGTGTTCCTCCTTACATCAAAGTCCTCCCCATACATCAGAGTACTCAGTGTTCTCCCTTAAATCAGGGTTCCCAGAGCATCCCTTATGTTAGAGTCCCCAGAGTTCTCCCTTACATCAGAGTCTGCAGAGTCCCCCCTTACAGTGAATGGGAACTCTGCGAGTTCAGACATACAAGAGGAACTCTGGGGGCTCTGTTGTAAAGGGGGACTCTTGTTAATAAATTCATATGATTAGAAATGTTATTTAATAGCAAAATATATATACAGTTTATACAACAAAAAAAAATCTGTGCGCCGCTAAAGTGTTCAGAAGGGGAGAGGGCAAGGGGGTGGGACTTTTCGGGTTTGACTTGAAGAAAAGGTGGCAGCCCTAATTGACGCACCCTATTCATTGGAAATGGGCTTCCTTACAGCAACACATTTCAAAGTCTATAGAATGGGCTGAATGCTGTCCTGAGTGGTACTTGCATTTAAGGCCCTATGCACTTAGGGGCAAAGGTCCAGAATGAAGAAGGTGAAGTTTAATCTGTTTATATTTTCCCTGCTTGGTTCCTCCCTCAACCTTCATTAAAGTGGTGTTCCGGCCAAAATTATACTTTTTAAATAAAAATACCCCTATAATACACAAGCTTAATGTATTCTAGTAAAGTTAGTCTGTAAACTATGGTCTGTTTTGTTCGTTTATAGCAGTAGTTTGTTATTTTATAAACTTACAGCAGGCCGTGGCCATCTTAAGTGTGGGCATCTGAAGCCAGACTGTATTTCTTCCTGGATCTCATCCTTGCAGATCTCGCACATGCTCAGTGCAGCACAAGCAGTGTTATAGGTTTCAGGTCAGGTTTCCATAGCAACGGCAGTGTCAGAGGAAGTTGCCGCCCCTTCCCAGAAGGCATTGCAAACAGGAAATGATGCGATGGGCCACAGCCAGGGAGGAGGAAGTGAAAAATGAATACAGCAGATATACAGTAGGTGCTGGGAAAAAAAATAAAAAAATATCCAATTCGTTTACAGTGCACAGTTTAGTGAGGGATGCTGAAGAGTTGTAAAAGTGGGTGGAACTCCACTTTAACTTAATAATCACATCTGTTTTCACCACATACAGTATCTTATTTTAGACCTAGTGATGTCATCACTGGGTCTCTGTTCTTCTCCAGGCAATGCAGTTAGATCCTCGCTGATGAGAGGGCCTGGTAGGGTGCTGTACACTGACTTATTTATTTGCCACCATGCTGTAGTACATGCTTATTCATGAGCACCAACGCACACAATTCCCACCTCCTTGCTGCTACTGCATCATCATGCACGTATTCACTTCCATATTTTGCTAATTTCATATGCAAATAAACGGTAAAAGATTCCCTTTGGATGACTCTTTCCTGGCAGTGGTGTCCACCTTTGCTTGCCCTTCGCTATGTTCGCAGTTTGCAGGTTCTCCAAACTCCTGCGGCCCGTTATAACTTGATGTCTTTGGCCAACGGTGACATTTTCCCGCGTATTATTTGTAGACTATCTTCGAGTCGGTCCAACTTACATATTTGCTGTTTCCTCTTTTGACAATTTTCATTTAAACTTCCTTTTTAGCCACAGTTTTTGTTAGCTAACTCCTGTCCTAGTTGTTGCCCCCGTGTCCGAGGTTTAGTAATTATAGCACGCCTTGTCTCTGCCCTTGTATGCTATCAGGGAGGACAAGTATACAAAATAGGAATAGAAATGAATAGCACTGGCTTTTTTTAGGTAGTCCCGGCATACTTGGCCTTGTCTGACCAGCTCAGGTAGTGAATCAATTCAGGAGCAAGAATGAGGTGGGATGGGGTGAGGGTGAGCAGAGGGAAGTCCTAATACATTAACATACAGTCACCGGACACTTAATTAGGTACACCTTGCTACCCTGTTTCCCCGAAAATAAGACCTAGCGTGATTGTCAGTGATGTCTGCAATATAAGCCCTACCCCCCAAATAAGCCCTACCCTGTTTCCCCGAAAATAAGACCTAGTGTGATTGTCGGTGATGGCTGCAATATAAGCCCTACCCCCCAAATAAGCCCTACCCTGTTTCCCCGAAAATAAGCCCTACCCTGAAAATAAGACCTACAAGGACTTTAACTAGGGCTTATTTGGGGGGTAGGGTTTATGTTGCAGTCATCACCGACAATCACGCTAGGTCTTATTTTCAGGGAAAGAGGGTAGTTCCGGGTTGGACCCCCTTTTGTCTTCAGAACTGTGTTCTGCCTGTAGAAGCGGCTCAATGTTCTCTTTGAAGTCACACAAGTGTGTAAGGGGACTAAGTGGAATTTTTTTTTACCAAAATTATGTAGCAAAATACATATTGGCCTAAATTTATAAAGACATTTGATTTTTTAACATATTTTTATTGGGTATGTTTTATAGCAGAAAGTAAAAAATATTGTTTTTTTTCCCCAAACTTTCGGTCTTTTTTGTTTATAGCGCAAAAAATAAAAACCGCAGAGGTGATCAAATACCACCAAAAGAAAGCTCTATTTGTGCGGAAAAAAATAATATAAATTTAATTTGGTTACATCTTTGCATGACCATGCAATTGTCAGTAAAAGTAACACAGTGCCAAAAAAAGCAAAAAATGGCCTGGTCATGAAGAGGGGTAAATCTTCCGGATGGTAAGTGGTTAATTTGAGATTTGGAAATCTTGCAGTCATCCATTAGATCTGGCTGCTCTATGGCTAAGTACACTATATGGCCAAAAATGTGTGCACACCTAACCATCATACCTATACTATATGACCAAACATATGTGAACACCTCTTCAATGCCGCGTACACACGAGCGGACTTTACGGCAGACTTTGCCCGGCGGACGGGATTTCGTCGGACAATTCGATCGTGTGTGGGCTCCAGCGGACTTTGTTTTCTCAAAAGTTGGACGGACTTAGATTTGAAACATGTTTTAAATCAATCTGTCGAAATCGAGTCCGGTCGAAAAGTCTGCTCGTCTGTATGCTAGTTCGACGGACAAAAAGCCACGCTAGGGCAGCTATTGGCTACTGGCTATGAACTTCCTTGTTTTAGTCCGGTCGTACGCCATCACGTACGAATTCAACGGACTTTGGTGGATTGTGTCTAGGCAAGTCCGTTCATTCAGAAAGTCCGTCGTAAAGTACGTTGAAAAGTCCGCCGGGCAAAGTCTGCCGTAAAGTCCGCTCGTGTGTACGCGGCATAACTCTTGTGTTTCCAGTGAAGAGTTCTATTAATGCTACAGCATACAAAGTCATATTAGACAATTGTACTCTTCCAAACTTGTTGTAACAGTTTGTTGAAGGACCTTTTATGCCCCATCATGACTGTACCTCTAGATACGAAGCCAGCTCCATAAAGACCTGACCTCAACTCTACTGAAGACTTCTGGGATCAGCTGGAAAGCCAGTTGCAAGCCAGATCTTCGTATCCAATATCAGTCACTGAAGGTCTTTTAAGCATGACTTAGTCCCTGTGTACAAAGCCAGCTTCATAAAGACATGATTTGATGAGTTTGGTGTGGAGGAACTAAACAGACCCGAACTCAACCCTACTGGACACCTCTGGGACCATATAACTGAGTCCCTGTGTACAAAGCCAGCAACATTAAACTCATGGTTTGATGAGTTTGGTGTGGAGGAACTCAAGAGACCTAAACTCAACCCTACTGAACTCCTCTGGGATCAACTGGAAAGCCAGTTGCAAGCCAGGTCTTCTCATCCAACATCGTGAATTCTCACATACACACTCGATAATCTTGTGGAAAGCCTTCCCAGAAGAGTGGAGGCTGTTAAAGCCACAAAGGTCAAGCCAGCTCCATATTAATGGCCATGGTTTTGGAATGGAATGGAACATTTTATTATCTAAGCGGCTTTCTCTACCTGTGAGTTTTGTGCTGTTGCTGTGTTCAGTATCTGCTATTTATCAGCAAAGCTAAGAGATGACAGAAACCCCTAGAGGAGTCCAGACACGTCACTACAGCGCTTCGTTCAAAGGAAGACATTCCACCAACCCCGAGTGATCTGCTCATTGCATTGTACTGTGTTCATGGTCATCTTCCCAAAGACTTTGATAAATTACTCTATTACATGTTCCAAGATTTCTGGAAAAGGATCTTCATTACAATATGTGTGGCTGCAGAAAGACCGAGAACGTTTACTGAAATCCAATAAATAATCTTTGCAATAAAAAATATTTTCAATTGTTTGTCTTGTTTAACTGCTTGCCAACCCACCGCAATACATGTACTGCAATGGGGAGACTCCTACAGGAACTGCGACGTATCCATACGTCGCTTCCTGTTTCTGGGTTTCGGGTGCGTGCGTGTCCCCGCCCGCCTACTCCCCTGTGATTTGACAGAGAGGGAGTTTGTCAGCAGATACCGTCCAATGATTCTAATAGAGGACATACCAGGGGCGGACTGACCATTGAGCCACTCGGGCACTGCCCAAGGGCCCTGGGCCACTAGGGGGCCCCATCAGGGTTGCCAGCCTCAGTAAAACCAGGGACAGTATGTATATCTGTGGGTTTTTTTACATCTGTCTGTGTATACTGTGTGTACATGTATGTGTATACTGTGTGATTGTATACTGTGTGTGTATACTGTGTGGCCCCATAATCTCTGATTGCCTGGGGGCCCCATAATCTCCTATTGCCCCATGAGTTATCTGTCCGCCCCTGGGACATACTGATAGGAGGACAGACAAGAATGACAGAGGGATGAGGTTATCAGTCTGGCACTTTCACTGCCAATCACAGGCTGGGGGAGGGACAAGACTTTTGTTAATAATTGGCAGTAAAGAAAATCTGGTCTCCTACTCTGCCAGATAGGGCTGTGTAAAGCCTCGTACACACGATCGGATTGTTGGCCAGCGTCAGACTTTTGTCCGAAGGGCGTGTGCCGGGAACTTGTCTTGCATACTAACGGTACACAATTGTCGGCCAACAAACACTAACGTAGTGACGTACTATGTGGAATTTCAGCCCTTGAGCGCCACCCTTTGGGCACCTTCTGCTAATATCGTGTTTGGTGAGCATTGATTCTGAGCATGCGTGTTTGTACTTTGGACTTTTGTGTGACGGACTTGTGTACAGATGAGACGAAAATATGACAACAGATCGTTGTCAGCCGAAAATTTACTAGCCTGGCATCCAACATTTGTTGGCAAAAAGTTGGACAACAATTGCCTGATGGAGCGTACTAACGGTCATATTTTAGGCAAACCGTCTGTCATCACACAATTCCCTGCCGAAAATCCGATCGTGTGTACAAGGCTTTAGTCTCTGCATATAAAAAAAGTTTTTTGTTTTTTTTTACATTTATAGAGAATAATGCCTGCCCTCCTGCCTTTCGAAAGGATTTTTTTTTTTTTTTTGCAATAAATGCAAAGTGGCTTATGTAGTAATTGTATATATATATATATATATATATATATATATATATATATATATTATTATTTATTTTTTTTAAAGAACATGAGCTTAACTTTAAATGCAAAATGTTTAACAGGACTGCTCCTTTAATTTTCATCATTTAACGTGTGGGGCTTTTTTCTTATGTTAGTATTATTATTAAACATGTATAAAAGTAGCATATAATTACACAAGTTTGAATCCAATGTATTTATAGTTTATTTGTGGTCTATGGGCTGGAATCCTTGTACTGGAGCTGTTCTGGGGCTGCATGTCAAATAGGGAGAGCGATGTCTCAATGTAATACTCATTCCCTCTGGGATCTCAGGAGCTGAAGCTCTTCTTCTAATTCTTTTATTTTTTTTATTTTTGAACGTCAGACAGATCTTAAAAAAATGCAGTTTTGTATTCATTAATACCTCAGCACCTTAAGATTTACCCCCCTTCATGACCGGGCCATTTTTGCGATACGGCACTGCGTTACATTAACTGACAATTGCGTGGTGGTGCGGCGCTGTACTCAAATAAAATTAATGTCCTTTTTTCCCACAAATAGACCTCTCTTTTGGTGGTATTTGATCACCTCTGCGGCTTTTATTTTTTGCACTGTAAACAAAAAAGTTCGACAATTTTAAAAAGACAAAAAACAATATTTTGTTACTTTCTGTTATAAAACACACCTAATAAATATAATTTAAAAAATCAAATTTCTTCATAAATTTAGGCCAACATGTATTCTGCTATATGTTTTTGGTAAAAAAAAATCCCAATAAGCGTATATTGATTGGTTTGCGCAAAAGTTGAAGCGTCTACAAACTATGGGATATTTTAATGGAATTTTTATTTATTTATTTACTACCCTGTTTCCCCGAAAATAAGACCTAGCGTGATTGTCGGCTATGGCTGCAATATAAGCCCTTCCCCCCCAAATAAGCCCTAGTTAAAGTCCTCGTAGGTCTTATTTTCAGGGTAGGGCTTATTTTTGGGGAAACAGGGTAGGGCTTATTTGGGGGGTAGGGCTTATATTGCAGCCATTACTGACAATCACGCTAGGTCTTATTTTCGGGGAAACAGGGTAGTAATAGCGGTGATCGGCGACTTATAGTGGGACTGCGACGTTGCAGTCAAATCAGACACTAAGTGACACTTTTTGGGCACCAATGACACCAATCCAGTGATCAGTGCTAAAATATATGCACTGTCACAGTACTAATGATACTGGCAGGGAATGGGTTAACCTCAGGGGCGATCAAAGGGTTACATGTGTCCCTAGGGAGTGCTTTCTAATGGTGTGGGGGTGCTTGTACTGTGAGAAGACAGAGACCTCTGTCTTCCCTTGTCACAGAACGAAGATTTGCCTTGTTTACATAGGCAGACCACCGTTCTGCCTCTGTCGGGAACAACCGGCAAGTCCAATCACAGCGGAAGTGTGGGCACCGCAAACCTGGAAGTGAACATAACGTACAGGTACGTTATTTCACCTGTAGGAGCCGCCGCCATGGGTGTCCGCAAGGGGGGGGGTCAAGTGCCCCCCCAGAAGCGTGTGCACAGGTACAATGGACCAAGGTGCCGCAAGCTGAGGCAGAGGAGGGGCACCGAAGCTGTCTGTGCTGCCCGGCTCCTATCACAGGATCTGCACACACACAGATCCTCATTCTCCGGGAGCTTAAGGCAGCTGTGTGGGGGAGGGGCGCTGATGTCATCCTGCAGGAGCCCGGGAGGAAGAAAATCTACCATGCTGCTTAAAAGAGGTCAGTAAACAGGGAGGATTGTGCAGAAACTGACCTTTGGGGGTGAAATATTGTACTGGGGGGGCTTCCCCCATGTCATGTGCAGTGAAGTGACCACCATGTGATGTATTGTGCCCACCATGTCATGTACTGTGCCCATGTCAAGAAAGACTGGCTGGGAATAGTGGTCCCTCACTTGCTTGCGCGCGCCTGTGGGCACCTGGGCGCTCGCGTGTGCGCATTTGCGCGCGTTGGGGCGCACGTGCACGGAAGCACGCACGCACAGCTATTGGCGCCAGGCAGGCTATTTAAACACAGCTCTTCCCTCAGAAAAGTGCTGCCTGATCTATAGCGTTCCTGTGCCTTACTTGCTTGTCCTATCTGATCCAGTATTTACCCGGCTTGACCTGTGACTTTCCCTGCCTGCTGCCTGCCTCTGACCCCCGACTTGTCTACGACTCTGCTTCTACCTTATCCTCCCGTTCATCCGTGCCTGCCTGTTACCGACCCGGCTTGCCCTGTGGCTCTGTCCCTGTCTGCTGCATCTGTACCTGCACCGTCTGTCTGGTTTGACCCAACTTGCCTGACTCCTCTGTGCACCGCCTCCAGTGCTACTTACCTGCTCTCTGCGCGTTTCCTGGTTCCAGCTGGTTCCTGTCTCCTGCTGCCAAGATCTGCTGATCCAGTTACAGTTCCTGGAAGGCTTCCTGATCCATCCACCAGCTGTTGATCCTGCTGGGCGCTCGTGCTACCTTAGACTCCCGTGCTACCTGTTCCCTTTATCAGGGGCCGCGAGTCAGGGATGCAAGAGAGGTCTCCTTCTGCATTCCGGGCTCATCACTAGGTATGTGTCAGCCCACCATGTGCAGTGCAGTGAACACCATATGATGTATTGTGCCCACCATGTGCAGTGCAGTGACCACCATGTGATGTATTGTGCCCACCATATGCAGTGCATTGACCACCATGTACAGTGCAGTGACCACCATGTGATGTACTGTGCCCACCATGTCATGTACTGTGCCCACCATATGTAGTGCAGTGCCCACCATGTCATGCACTGTAACTGTGCCCACCATGTGATGTACTGTGCCCACCTTATGATGTACTGTGCCCACCATGTGCAGTGCAGTGCCCATCATTTCATGTACTGTAACTGTCCCCACCATGTGATGTACTGTGCGCCCAAAGTCATGTACTGTGCCCACCATGTCATGTACTGTGCCCACCATGTGCAGAGCAGTGCCCACCATGTCATGTACTGTAACTGTTCCCACCATGTCATGTACTGTGCCCACCATGTGCAGTGCAGTGCCCACCATGTGATGTACTGTAACTGTGCCCATCATGTAAAGTACTGTGTCCACTATGTCATGCACTGTACCCACAATGTCATGTACTGTAACTGTGCCCACCATCTGATGTACTGTCCCACCATGTCATGTACTGTAACTGTGCCCACCATGTCATGTTCTGTGCCCACCATAAATTTGCGGAGTGGTGTGCCCTCCATGTAATGTGCTGCGCCCACCATATCATGTGGTGTGCCCACCATGTCATCTGCTGTGCTGTACAGTGCCCACCATATAATGCGGAGTAGTGTACCATCTGTGTAATGTGCTGTGCCCACCATGTCATGTGCTGTGCTGTAAAGTGCCCACCATGTAATGCAGAGTAGTGTTCCCCTCTGTGTATTGTGCTGTGCCCTCTGTGTAATGAGTAATGTGGTGTGGTGTGCCCACTGTGTAATGTACAGTGCCCACTGTGTAATGTGCTGTGCCCACCATGTAATGCGAAGTGGTTAAAAAAAGGTAAAAGTAAGAAGACTAAGTAAAGGGGATCTATTCTATGGGGGACCTGCCCTGGCCTGCTCTAAAGGGGGATCTATATGGGGGACCCTGACTTGGCCTGTGCTTTATGTGATAATGACTAAGCCCCTCCCCTTCATTACTTAGTCGGAAAGGGGTGGAGAATGGGTGACCTTAAAATGATGCCCCCCCCCAAAAAAAGTTCTGCAGATGCCCATGTCTTCCGCCACGTAGTACATATACGTGGCGGGGTCGGCAAGCAGTTAAAGGAAATCTACAGTGACAGAATACATTTTTACATAGTTACATATTTACTAAGTAGATAAGGTTGAATAAAGACAATAGTCCAGTTCAACCTGTGTAGGTGGACGTGTGTCAGTGTCTATAATTATTTCCCATATCCCTGTATGTTGTGTTCTTTAAAGTGGTTGTACACCCTAAACAACCAGTTTTGCCTACAGGTAAGCCTAGATTAAGGTTTACCTGTAGGTGCTTGAAATATCTCCTAAACCTCCACGGTTTAGGAGATATTTACGAAAAAGTCCCGAGTGCCGATGACTACGGTGCATGCGCCGATGTCATTGGCGCATGCGCACCTTAGAAAGGGCACATCGTGCCCTTTCTAATAGGGGTCATGCCGTGACTGGCGGCTCCCGCGCGCATGCGCAGGAGTGACGTCACGCGACTCTGGCCAGTCTAGAGCCGGAGTTTGCGGCCCCGGAAGGAAGAGGGGTGAAGATGGACGCTCCCTGCTAGTGGGGACAGCAGTGACATTGCCGGCTTCGGTTTCAGGTAAGTGACACATAATGGGCTACTATGCGATGCATAGTAGCCCATTATGCTTTATCTTTGCAGGGAAATAAAGAGGAAGTAAAACCCACCAGGGTTTACTTCCTCTTTAAGATGCACATCCAAGAGTCTCTTAAAAATATCCATACTCCCCGCAGCCACCACCAATTGTGGAAGAGAGTTCCACATCCTTATTGCCCTGACAGTGAAAACCCCCCTGCGCAGTTTAAGGTTAAACCACTTCTCCTCCAATCTCATTGTGTGGGCCAGTGTCCTCTTACACTCCTTGAGACCGAATAGTTATTTCCTATGCTGGGATAACCATTGAGATATTTGTAGATCGTTATCATGTCCCCTCTCAAGCGTCGCTTCTCCAGCGAGAATAAATTTAGTGCATGTAGTCGTTCCTCGTAATTGAGATTCTCCAGTCCCCTGATTAATTTAGTTGCCCTTCTTTGGACTCTCTCCAGTTCCAGCACATCCCTTCTGAGGACCAGAACTGGAAGGAATACTCCAGATGTGGTCTAACCAGAGTTTTATATAGTGGCAGGATTATCATTTTTCACTTCAACATCAGCATTATAATAACAATACAAACAATAGTTATTCCTGGCAATTCAATATAAGCTTACTTCAAAAATGTCCTTTCATGTTTTGAGCGCTACCTGCCTTCTCTTTCCACAACTTCCTGAATTCCCTGCATGCTTTGTAGCTTCCCTTGAATTTCTAAGGACTACATATCCCATGGCACCTTGCTATCTGCAAGCAGTGATCACTGTACTGACTCCGCCTCCTGAAACTCCTCCTCTCAGTACCTCTGTAGATCAGAAGGCAGGCTCTATGAAATGTGCGTCACAGCAGTGCCTACTCACAGGACATAGTGACTACGTGTCACAGAATTCAAGGAAGTAAATGTGTGGGGATCTTCACAAAGTAAGTTTGCAAACTTTAAGATCATTTAGAGTAATAGAAGTAGCCTGGAAATAATTTAAAAAGCTGCAAAAGATGATTAGGCGTCTGTTGAAGGAATTCAATACGGATATTGATTTAGATATCAGTCTTAAGGATCATTGCTGCTGGGAATAAACTCTTGGGAAAGAGTACACAGTTAAAGCTGCAAGAAATTGTTCCAAAAAGCACTTAGATCCAAAATTGTGTGGTCTTTAAATGGATAGGATGTGATGGTAACATAACCTGATGACACACCAACTTGTATAAAAACCTTACGTTTATTCAAATGTGTATTAAAAAGCTTCACCCATAATAAGGAAATAATTAAAACACAATGTGGAAATGAATATATGATGTAGGGATCTGATGCCCTCTACTGTCTGAATTTGTAAATACCTGTAAATATAATATGTATGCACTTCCCTTCCCTGGGTTGTTGGCTATGTAACCCTGGAAGGCAGAAGTGGAGAGAGAGAGAAAGTCTCAGCCACATGTCCTGTCTATGCTGCTAAACCCTAGGCCAGAAGGGTCTATTATGCAAGTATTCCTATGATCTAATAGTTTAGCTGCAGCTGCTGAGTGTATATCTAAATCCTTGTGACAGAGTATCTCTGCCCTGTCCTTGGGATTATTGCACATGCATAGTGCCACATAGCTAGGTCCAGTGGCAGCCGGTGCTCAGTTTTTTTTGGGGTGGCAGCAAACCTAGCCCCCTTACTCCCATCCACCCGTCGTATGATCAATCGCCGCACCTCATCCAGGTCAAGGCTTAGGCGGCTTCCACCCTGCATCTCCTCCTGAGTCCCGGCGGCCGCTTCTCCTCCTGGCCAATCAGGTCTTAGGACTTCCGGCCAATTGGGTCTTAGGACGCCAATCCAATTAGGACCTGCTTCCTGATTGGCCGGGAGGAGAAGCAGGAAGACATTAGTGAATATTAATTTTCTAATGTCACACAAGTGGGTGGGCTCAAAGCGCAGTGCTCTAAGCCCCGACCCCCCACTTTTTGAAGCCAATTAGAGCCTCAGGCTCTAATCATGTGCTTAAGAAACCCCCATTGAAATCCATGCGTCCGGCGCCCTGCATTGAGATTAGGGGCCGGGCCGTCTTTAATATGGATTAGACCCTGGGCAAAAAATGTCTTGCCCCCCCCCCCCCCCTTTCCATGCTTTGCTCTCCACCTGCTCTGAGACATACAATAAATAGCAGCTAGACTCAAAATCAGTTTACTGAATCAGATCAGGCAGTGATTGGTTGCCAGAGGTTACAGTGTATCATTACCGCTCACTGACTGGTTGCTACAGGTTACAGCACACATTACGGCTCACTGATTAGTTGCTAGAGGTTCCAGCACATGATTTCTGCTTGTTAATTGGTTGCTAGAGATTACTGAACATCATTACTGCTTACTGATTGGTTGCTAGGGGTTACAGCACAACGATTCTATACCAAGCACCAATGTAATTAGAAGATTTACACTGACCAGCAATGTAACTGAGACATTTAGCCTGCGTTCACATTTGTGTGTGTCAGGAACGCATGCAAAATCGCTTTCCTGACACCACAGAAATGTGCCGCCCTTTAGCAGATACACAGCAGTGCCATTAATTGTTAATGACACCCTCACAAATCTGCTGACATGTGCCTTGGCACAGTGTGATTTTGAAAAAGGGTTTGGGATTTTCTTCTGCCTTTGTATCGCATAGAGCAGCCCATTAAAATGAATGGGCTGCCCAACATGTGACCTACATCTTTATCCACCCTGTCAGTACACCTTTGTATCCTAAAACCCATCCTAACCTCTGCACCCCAAACCTCCCCCATACTCTCCACTCCAACCTTCCTCCCCTTTAACTCTACCTTCCTCCTCTGCTCATCTTTCCACCCACTTCTCTTACCTGCATATATACCCTCCTTGCCTACTTGTGCATCCCAAATTGTAATTCCTTCTCTACCTACCTCTGCACACCCCACACTACCCCCCCCCCCCCCCCCCCACTAATTTCCTTACCTTTGCAGAACAGACTGATGGTAAGCTTAATGACCGCAGTTGTAGGCAGGACTTTCAAGCATGCCCCTTTATCTCCCCAGTGGGCAGCATTCAGTATGGGTGATGGTGGATATAACCTCAGGGGGGCATGATATACATATGAATACCACCTCTATTTACATATGAATGCTGCTAGTCTGCAGCAATTTACATATGAATGCAGTTGCTATTTATATATCAATGCCGGTATTTACATGTAAACACAGGGTCTGCAGGTGAGTCATCTGAACACAACAATAGGGCAGAGCTGGGCAGCATTAGTAACAGAACTTCACACTGAGATATCAGGACAGAGCACGGGACTAAGACCTCAAGGGAAGAGGAAATTTAAACTGGGATAGTTGGCAAGTATGAGGCAGCTGCTTTGGGTCCCACAACAATGACAGGGCCCAGGGCAGCTGCCCCTTTTGCCCTGCCTTAAAGACGGCCCTGGGGCCAGGCACATAGATTAGGAGGGCGGCGCCCCTGCGCTCCTTATAAGTGGCTGCTACTGGCTACTATGTCTGTGCTACTATATGTGTTGTGATCACCGTCATGTATAATATTAGGTGATGCAAAATGTGCAAAATAATCTCTGCGCAATGGAGGATCAAAACAATCCAAAAACTACTACTATCTATTTACAAAAGAACATATATATATTCAGTAATATTACCATGTATGTGTTATTTCTCACTGCTGCCACCATACAAATATACAAACAACAGTAGTAAAGTGTAAGCAAATTCTCACTTTAAAGCAGCGCTGTAATTTATACTTTGTTATAGGCTTTCACCCATAATAACCAAAAGTCCATAAATACAGTGATTTGAAAAAGTATTCATACCCCTTGAAATTTTCCACATTACATAAAATGTAAATGTATTTTATTGGGATTTTTATGTGATAGACCAACACAAAGTGGCACATAATTGTGAAGTGGAAGGAAAATGATAAATGGTTTTTCAAATTTTTTTAACAAATAAATAGGTGAAAAGTGTGGCGTGCATTTGTATTCAGGACCCCCTGAGTCAATACTTTGTAGAACCGCCTTTCACTGCAATTACAGCTGCGAGTCTTTTTGGGGATGTCTCTACCAGCTTTGCACATCTAGAGAGTGACATTTTTGCCCATTCTTTGCAAAATGGCTCAAGCTCTGTCATATTGGATGGAGAGCGTCTGTGAACAGCAATTTTCAAGTCTTGCCACAGATTCTCAATTGGATTTAGGTCTGGACTTTGACTGGGCCATTCTAACACATGAATATGCTTTGATCTAAACTATTCCATTGTAGCTCTGGCTGTATGTTTAGGGTCGTTGTCCTGCTGGAAGGTGAACCTCCGTCCCAGTCTCAAGTCTTTTGCATAGTCTAATGCCCTGTACACACGACTGGTTTTGCCGTCGGAATAAACTCTGAAGGTTTTTCCGATGGAGTTCCGACGGAATTCTGCTCAAGTGGTCTTGCCTACACACGGTCACACCAAATTCAGGCCATCCAGAACGCAGTGACGTAAAACACAAACAACGGGACTAGAAAGTGGAAGTTCAATAGCCAGTAGCCAATAGCTTCTGTCTCGTACTTGCTTCAGAGCATGCGTTGTTTTTGGTGCGTCGGAACAGCATACAGACGAGCGTTTTTTCTGATAGTAATTTGTTCTCTATCTAAGTCCGTCTGAATTTTCGACGGAAAAAGTCCGATGGGGCAAACACACGGTCGGAATATACGATGAAAAGCTCCCATCAGACTCTTTCTGTCGGAAATTCCGCTCGTGTGTACGCGGCATAACAGGTTTTATTCTACGATTACCCTGTATTTGGCTCCATCCATCTTCCCATCAACTCTGAACAGCTTCCCTGTCCCTGCTGAAGAAAAGCACCCCCACAACATACTACCACCACCATGTTTCACAGTGGGGATGGTATGTCCAGGTTGATGTGCAGGGTTAGTTTTCCACCTGACAGCGTTTTGCTTTTAGGTCAAAAAGTTAAACTTTGGTCTCATCTGACCAGAGCATGTTGCCGTGTCCCCCACATGACTTCTGCAAACTGCAAACGGGACTTCTTATGGTTTTCTTTCAACAATGGCTTTCTTCTTGCCACTCTTCCATAAAGGTCAGATTTGTGGAGAGCACGACTAATAGTTGTCCTGTGGACAGATTCTCCCACCTGAGCTGTGGATCTCTGCAGCTCCTCCAGAGTTACCATGGGCCTCTTGGCTGCTTCTCTGATTAATATTCTCCTTGCCCGGCCGGTCAGTTTAGGTGGACGGCCATGTCTTGGTAGGTTTGCAGTTGTGCCATACTCTTTACATTTTGGGATGATGGATTGAACAGTGCTCTGTGAGATGTTCAAAGCTTGAGATATTTTTTATAACCTAACCCTGCTTTTAACTTCTCCACAACTTTATCCCTGACCTGTCTGGTGTGTTCCTTGGCCTTCATGATACTGTTTGTTCACTAAGGTTCTCTAACAAACCTCTGAGTGCTTCACAGAACAGCTGCATTTATACTGAGATTAAATTACACACATGTGGACTCAATCAAACGATCGGGAAGGCGGTGATCCCTGGCTTTACCGTATGCGGCGGTAGAGGTACTTGGAGGAGGTTGAGGACAGAAGAACTGGGGCCATTGCTTCGCCTCCCAGCTGAACAGGAAGCGGGCCCTGAGAACCGATTGGCCAGGGGTCCTAAGACTCCCTGGCCAAATGGGTCTAAGGGACCCGCTTCCTGGTTGGCCAGGAGGAGAAGCAGGAAGACATCAACAAATATCAATTCCCTAATTTCACACAATATTGGGGTGGGCTTGGGGCGCAGTGCTCACCCTTTTTGAAGCCAATTAGAGCCTCAGGCTCTAATCACATGCAAAAAAAAAAAAAAAACACATTGAAATCCATGCGTCCGGCGCCCTGCATGGAGATTAAGGGCCGGGTGCATCGATTAGGGGGGCCAGTGCGCCCCTAATGAGGGGGCCGCCACTGACACAGAACATGAAAATGCAATTATTTTAGTAAATATAAACTGCTAAATACCTTTTCTCATCATATAGCACTCTTGTGACTTCTATCAGTGTCTGGTTAAAGCTTGTAGGAGGAGTTTTCATATTGCACTGAGCTGTCCTATGAGGCTGCAGAACATCTGACCCTTGGTCTGGACAGTGCTGATTGGCCCTGTGCTGATCACATGCACCCTCCCAAGAAAAAAAAAAAAAACCTCTCTAGCAATACACACTAAACTGAGCATGTGCAGAGCTCTGTCTTATCCAGACTTGTCCAGGGGGACAGTGGGAGGAGGGGGAGGATCTGTGCATACAGGATCAAGCAGCCTTTTTACACAATGCAGAGGATTAACCCCTTAGGGTCCACAGTGAGTATAACAAGCATGCTTTACTGCATATACAGACTGATTTTACTGTGGTGGGTTTAGTAACACTTTAAGGGACCCGGAAGTATAATTTTTTTTTTTCTTTCGTTAAAAGAGCTGTTTGTTTCATTTAAATACAGTAAATGGTTTGCAGGGATTAAATATACCCAACGTAAAGTTTTAATCCTAAAGGCAAGTATTATTAAGGTTGTCCTAGAGGTGGAGATGTCTTTCTTGAAACAATGGTGACAGTGACATGCGTTCTTCCTCCGGTGTGAGTTATGAGTTTTGAAATAAAGTTTTGACCCTAAAGGGAAGTATTTCTTGTATTGTCATGAATGTGCAGATGTCTTCCAGGAACAATGGTCAGGGAGACATGGAGCCGTCCTCCACTGTGAGTTATGAGATGTGCACCAATGCCGGACACAACCAATTAGTAAATCCTCCACACCCAATGAGATCCCATAGGATTAATCCTGAACCATCACATCCAAACTGAAGTTTCACATTAATGTGGTATTAATCCCAAAATCAAACATTTATTATATTGCAGCTTACCAATTCCTAAATGTGAGGGCTGCATTCTTTTTCTTTTTTAGGCTTTCTTGCTTTTATTTTCCCCTGGTGATCGGGCGAGTAGGTCTGTTTTTTTTCAACAGGACAAGCTGTCCTCCGAATGTATCAGATAAGAAAGTTTAGACAAACCATTAAACACAGACAGGGGTGCTTACAATGATCAGCTTTTATTTATCCACTTGACCTCCCGAAGATTTACTCCCCCCCCCCTTTCAAGGCCATTTTATGCGATACGGCACTGCATTACTTTAACCGCTTGCCGACCAGCTGCCGTCATTATACTACGGCAGGTAGGCACGTTCCCGCGAGCTGTCTTAGCT
The DNA here is from genome assembly GCA_037952835.1 of Lithobates septentrionalis. Classification (NCBI taxonomy): domain Eukaryota; kingdom Metazoa; phylum Chordata; class Amphibia; order Anura; family Ranidae; genus Lithobates; species Lithobates septentrionalis. The sequence goes on from JBBDGP010002263.1 coordinate 1,161,564, forward strand.
ATACATTGGCTCCATTAAGTGGGATAGCAGGCGCACTCTGCACTGCGGGGGTGCCGATGCTCGTGGCCGACGGTCGCAATGACCGCCGACTATGAGCGATCGCGGGCACGAGAGGCAGAACAGGGACGTGTGTGTGTGTAAACACACAAATCCATGTTTTGTTCTGTTAAGAGATGCACATCGTGAGTTCCTAATAGCTAGGAACCATGATCTGTCATCTCCTATAGTCAGTCCCCTCCCCCTACAGTTAGAACACACACACAGGGAACACAGTTAAACCCTTGATCGCCCCCTAGTGTTAACCCCTTCCCTGCCAGTGACATTTATACAGTAATCAGTGCATTTTTATAGCACTGATCGCTGTATAATTGTCAGTTGTCCCAAAAATGTGTCAAAAGTGTCCGATGTGTCTGCTATAATGTCGCAGTCATAATAAAAATCGCAGATCGCCGCATTACTAATAATAATAAAAAAAATAATAATAATAATGCCATAAATCTATCCCCTATTTTGTTGACGCTATAACTTTTGCGAAAACCAATCAATATACGCTTATTGCGATTTTTTTTTTTTACCAAAAATATGTAGAAGAATACATATTGGCCTAAACTGATAAAGAAAAATTTTTTTAATACATGTTTTGGGGATATTTATTATAGCAAAAATGTAAAAATATTGCTTTTTTTTCAAAATTGTTTGTTTATAGCGCAAAAAAAACCGCAGAGGTGATCAAATACCACCAAATGAAAGCTCTATTTGTGGGGAAAAAAAAGGACGTCAATTTTGTTTGGGTACGTCGCACGACTGCGCAATTGTCAGTTAAAGCGACGCAGTACCGTATCGCAAAAAGTGCTCTGGTCAAGAAGGGGGTAAATCCTTCTGGGGCTGAAGTGGTTAACTGACAATTGCGCGGTCATGCGACGCTGTACCCAAATAAAATATATGTCCTTTTTTGTCACAAATAGAGTTTTCTTTTGGTGGTAATTGATCACTTCTGCGGTTTTTATTATTTGCGCTGTAAACAACAAAACTGCTATAAAACACATCCATTAAAAACATTTAAAAAAAATCTTATTTCTTCATAAGTTTAGTCCAGGGATATACAATTAGCGGACCTCCAGCTGTTGCAAAATTACTAGTCCCATCATGCCTCTGCCTCTGGGTGTCATGCTTGTGGCTGTCAGAGTCTTGCTATGCCTCATGGGACTTGTAGTTCTGCAACAGCTGGAGGTCCGCTAATTGCATATCCCTGGTTTATTCCAATATGTATTCTGCTCCATATTTTTGATCCAATAAACGCATATTGATTGGTTTGCACAAATATTTTAGCGTCTGAACCATCATGGTGGTGCTGTGTCAGGGCCCGCCTCTTGACTGCCCACTTTATGGGAGTGGCTCCTAGGTCAGTTTGGTCTGTGCTCCCTTGATGAGCACATTATTTAAGGTACCGTAAGAGATGGATACTCTTAGGCTCTGAAGAAGAAGGTGCTACCTTCGAAACGCGTCAACCAGCAGCGGTCTGCACGTCTTGTCCATAGGTCTGGAGACTGCTACCATCATTTGACTATCATGCGTGATTTTTATCTACCCTTGTGAGTAGTACTTTTATGTTTTCTGTTTTAATAAACCTTTTTAAAGATAATGCACAAGGCCGGTGCGCCCTCTCTTTTCTGTTTTTTGTCTGTATGTTAGGATTTCCCTATCCTTGAGGGCAGCAAGGCTGAAAGCTACCATCCATCGAGAACTTTGAACTGTCGGGCTTATACATTTATGCGCAAGAGTTTTTGTTTTGTTTTGTGGTCTTGTCTCTTCAGGTATGAGGCCACTTCTTTGCTTATGTATTCTCCCCCATTGTCAGTACCTATTATTGCTGGTTTCCGTTGTAATTTATTGCTAGACATGGCAACGAACTCTTGAATTTTCTCTGATGTTTCATTCTTGTGTTTCATCAGATAAGCAGTTGTGTACCTGGAATAATCATCAATGAAGGTCAGTAGATATCTGTTCTCGCCTGATGTGGGAGTTTTCATTGGACCGCATTCGTCACTGTGTATGAGCTGCAGGGGATGGATAGTTTTTCTTTGAGATGCCTGTGGAAGGGGACGTGTAGCTTTTGCTTCAATACAGCACTTGCATTTCACGAGCACCTATTGTCAAATCTTCTGATAAGCCTCTCTTTATGATGTTTCTGGACTTCTGTGCCCCAGCCGCTTGTGCCATAAGTGAATACATTTCTTGTGTAGGTCATTAGAGACTATATTGGCTTGCTGGTCTGTGGTGATGATGAGCCTGTATAGGTGATCATCCAGTTTTCCTTATTATTGTGAGTTGTGCATTCATCACCCTGGAATTTAACTGTCGGCAAATGGTCATGTAGTGCTGCCCTCTTGAGGGTCGCAAGATAAATCTATAGCCCCCTGGTTGCCCTGACCCTGTGGGTAAAATTTACTTAATGAGATCAAAGGGAAAAGAATCAAAGAGTCAAACTCAGATTTACACTTTAAAATGTTGTCTCACACAGAAACGTCACCTATAGCTAAATAACAATCTCTTATGACAGGGGTAGGCAACCTCGGCCCTCCAGCAATGGTGAAACTACAATTCCCGTTAGACATTTGGAGGTTGCCTACCCCGCAATGAACACTTTAATCCTTGTTCTTAACTGAGCGCATATAATATCTATGTGAACAGGCTACAGTAGAGCAGAGGAATGGCTCTTGTGAGTGTCAGACCCCTCTCTACTGCTCTTTCACATATAAATGCAGAACAGTAAATAACAAATACAACTTTTAGCAAAAGAACTGCATTGCAATTCAACCTGCTCTTCCAGAGAGTTCTTGGTGAATTATAACTCTATGAGCTTTAAGAAAATAAATCCCTGAAGTAGGGAGGGAAGTGAAAGTAGTCCTGTGTTGCTGTGTGGCAATCCTGTTGATCTTCAGCTAGCTCTTTTATATTTGATGACATGCAAAGAAATGTTGGGTGTTAAAGCAGAGTAACTGACCCAATAAGTTGAGAATAAACAGCCAACAATCTTCCTGGGTAAATTAGACTGTACTTGGATTCACAGTGATCAGAGACTTAAAGATGTTATATTTTGTGAAACTACAAGCAACAGTGGAACCATAGAAAGCAAAGATGTCTGTATATAGTGTCTATGATGTTCAATCTAGATCCTTAATACTAAACATGACGAAGAATGCAGGAGACAATGATGTCTATATACAGTGTCTATAAGACTGGGCTGTTGCCCGCTCACCACACTGGAACAGGGGATGATGATGATGATGATTAATATACACTGATACTGATGCCACTTATGCAGCACAAAGGGGTTAATTAACTGACACTGGTCACTAATGTATTAGTGACCAGTGGCAGTACATTAACCACCTTCATGCTGCATATTACTAATACCATTGGAAATTATTCATCTCACCTCTCCCCCCCCCCCCACCCCCCCACGTTTGTAGTAGATGTTCATGTGCTTACTTTTTTTTATGCACTGCCTGGTTGGTTCCTTCTCTCGCACTCCGCACTGTCTGGCAATTCTCTATGGTCCTCTCTCTTCCCGCCTCCCAGCCGGCCTCTCAGTTACGTCACCCCCCATCGCCGGGACTCAGAAGCGCCTGTCGGGCAGAGATTACTCTGCAGCTCTGGCTGACAGGGAAGGGAAGACCGGGTATTAGGCTTGTGCCGGGTGCAGGAGCGCTCTCTGCACATCGTTGCAGGCAGCTAATTTGCCAGAAAGTGTTTAGCAGCGCACTGCACCCCCCTTCCTACAGTAAATTGTTCCGCCAAGGGCATCTGCACCTTCTGCCCCACCTTGTACTGGCCCCGAGTACAGTGACAGTGCATAATTTTAGCCCTTATCACTGTATTAATGTTGCTTGTTCCCACAAAGTGTCAGTTAGCGTCAGATTGTCTGCCACAATATTACAGTCCCGCTATAAGTTGCTTATTGCCGCCATTACTAGTATAGTAATGCACAAACCAATTCAATATACGCTTAATGGGATTTTTTTTTTTTTTACCAAATATATGTAGCAAAATCCAAATTGGGCTAAATTTATGAAGAAATTAGATTTTTAAAAACTTTTTATTGGATGTGTTTTATAGCAAAAAGTAAAAAATATTGTTTTCTTTTCAAAATTGCTGGTCTATTTTATAGCGCAAAAAAAAAAAAAAAAACAGTAGTGATCAAATACCACCAAAAAAAAGCTGTATTTGTAATGAAATGTACAGCATTTCATTACCGCCCAAATTGTCAGTTAAAGAAACGCAGTGTTGTATCGCAAAAAATGGCCTGGTCATGAAGAGGGGTAAATCTTCTAGAAGTCAAGTGGTTAAACTAAAGAATTTAGGCAGGAGTGGAACATTTACAGTGTATCCACATTTAGTAACACTGTAGTCAGCCTTTTGTCAGCCTAAAATGGCTAGATGCATTGAGTAATATGTTGAACTTACATGCAAGGTACTGGGAATCTACACACATCTGTGAATAATAAGATCACATTGACATAAAATATGGTATGTTCAGCACAGTGTCTTAGTGGTTAGAACCTCCGGCAGGGACAAGGGGTGGGCAAGAGGGTCAGCTGCCCTGTGCACACTGGGGATTTGAGAGGCTGTGCTAGAAGGGGTTATTGGGGGGGGGGGGGGGTTGTACTAGGAGGGTGAATTGGTGTTAGGAAGGGGGATTTGGGGAGGAGGATTAGTGCTAGGAGAGGGGATTTGTGTGTGTGGGGGGGATTTATGCTCAGAGGGGAAATTTGAGGGGTAGAGGATTTATGCTAGGAGAGGGGATTTGGGGGGGATTTTTGCTAGGAGAGGGGTTTGGGGGGGGGATTTATGCTCAGAGGGGAAATTTGAGGGATAGAGAATTTGTGTTAGAAGGGGGAAGAGGATTTATGATTAGAGTGGAAATTTGAGGGATAGAGGATTTGTGCTGGGAGGGGGGATTGAGGGGGATTTATGCTTAGAGGGAAAATTTGAGGAGTAGAGGATTTGTGCTAGGAGAGGGGTTTGGGGGGTGGTGGATTTATGCTCAGAGAGGAAATTAGAGGGATAGAGGATTTGTGCTACGAGGAGGAATTGGAGGGGGGGGGGGGGGGATTTATGCTCAGATGGGAAATTTGAGGGGTAGAGGATTTGTGCTAGGAAAGGGGATTTGGGGGGGAGAGTATTTATGCTCAGAGGGCAAATTTGAGGGCTATAGTATTTGTGCGAGGGGGGTATTGGAGGGGGTAATTTGGGGGGTAGAGGATTTGGGCTAGGAGGGGGTATTGGGTTGGGGGGGTTGTAGGATTGAGAAGATGTATGCTCAGAGGGGAAATTTGAGGGGTAGAGGATTTGGGCTAGAAGGGGGTATTGGGGGGGTTGTAGGAGGGAGAGAATGTATGCTCAGGGGGGAAATTTGAGGGGTAGAGGATTTGGGCTAGGAGAGGGCATGGGGGGGTTGTAGGAGGGAGAGGATGTATGCTCAGAGGGGAAATTTGAGGGGTAGAGGATTTGTTCTAGGAGGGGGATTTGAGGGGGGGGTATTTATGCTGAAAGGGGAAAATTTGAGGGGTAGAGGATTTGTGCTAGGAGGCGGTATTGGGGATATTTATGCTCAGAGGGAAAATGTGAGGGGTAGAGGATTTGTGCTAGGAGGGGGTATTTGGGGTATTTATGCTCAGAGGGAAAATTTGAGGGGTAGAGGACTTGTGCTAGGAGGGGGTATGGTGGGGGGGGGGTTGTAGGTAGGCGGGAGTGGATGTATGCTCAGAGGGAAAATTAGAGGGGTAGAGGATTTGGGCTGGGGGGGTATTGGAGGGAGAGGATGCAGGGGCGTAACTACCACCATAGCGACCCATGCGGGCGCTATGGGGCCCGCAGCCGAGTGGGGCCCAGTGAGGATAAGAGCACCGCCGGCACAGTCTCCCAGCCAGGGGAAGAAAGAGGAAAGGAAGAGGCGAGCTGTCCGTATCAGCAGAGAGCTGAATTGCCCGATGTAAGAGCTTTCATTAGAACTTCCAGTGTTCCCGGGGCTCACGTCACATAGCTCCACCTTTTGGCCCGGTGCTTTTGATAGACAGAACGCCGATCCAATGCGGGACATGTGACGTCATCAAAGGCGTCGGACCAAGAGGTGGGGCTATGTGACGATGAGCCCCGGGAAGACAGGAAATTCAAATGAAAGCCATTACAGCGGGCAATCCCGCTCTCTGCTGATCTGGGTGGCTTGCCTCTTCCTCTGCATAGGTGGGGCTGTATGGGGCACAGGCAGACCAGGCTGCATTGGGCACAGGTCACGCTGTATGTGGCACAGGTCACGCTGCATTGACACTAGGGCAGCTGTGGGGGGGGGGCTGTTTGCAGGGGGGCCCCATACAACATTTTGCTATGGGGCCCTGCTATTTCTAGTTACGCCCCTGAGAGGATGTATGCTCAGAGGGGAAATTTGAGGGGTAGAGGATTTGTTCTAGGAGGAGGGATTGGGAGGGGGACTATTTATGCTCAGAGGGGAAATTTGAGGGGTAGAGGATTTGTGCTAGGAGAGGGGATTTGGGGAGGATTTGTGCTAGGAGAGGGGATTTGGGGAGGATTTGTGCTAGGAGGGGGGTTTGAAGGAGGAGGGGGATTTATGCTCAGAGGGGAAATTTGAGGGATAGAGAATTTGTGCTAGGAGGGGGGTTTGAGGGGGATTTATGCTAAGAGGGAAAATTTGAGTGGTAGAGGATTTGTTCTAGAAGTAAGGATTGGGGGGGGGGTATTTATGCTCAGAGGGAACATTTTAGGGGTAGAGGATTTGTGCTAGAAGGGGGTATTGGGGGGTGGGGAGAGTATTTATGCTCAGAGGGAAAATTTGAGGGGTAGAGGATTTTTGCTAGGAAGGGGTATTGGGCGGGGGGGGGGGGGGGGGGGGGTTGTAGGGGGGAGAGGATGTATGCTCAGATGGGGAATTTGAGGGGTATAGGATTTGTGCTAGGAGGGGAGATTTGGGGAGGTAGAGGATTTGAGCTGGGAGGGGGGATTTGTACTGGAAGTGGGGGAATTTTTGTTTGAGAATTTTGGCTTGCATAGGGAATTGTTGCTTAGGGGGTAAGTGTGAAGATTAGTGCTCAAATTTTATAGGGGGGGGGGGGGGGGGGATTTTTGCTGACACATAATGCTCATGCATTTGGGGGAAGGGGTGCCATTTGGTATCTTCACCCTGGGTGCTAGATGACCTTGTCCTGGCACTGCTTGCCGCACTTCTTCTTCAGCTCAGAATCCTGGCCAGGACACTATGGGGTCTATGCAAAAAAAGTTTGCCGTGTAAAAATCTCAGCAAACATGATGGGCTTAATTTTAAAAACACACAAGCTAGACTTTCACTCCCCCCTGTCAAACTCCCAAAATATTGCGTTTTTTTTTTCATTGTCCCAATGTGCCGCCAATCTTCATGGTTCCCTGAGCAGGTGCCTCTATACCCCTCTCCTGTCTTAGCTATAAGACATAGCTGATCTGAGGCTAGCCAGATAATGATGACATTACCTATCCATGTGATGTAATCCATAATATCCACTTACTTACCACGTTCATTCCTGGAGATACGTCATTGAGATGACATTCAGCAGAACCTTAGGCATGAGCAGAGCACAAGAGGGGAATAATAGGAGATAACCCGTGGGTGAACTGTACGTTCTGGCATCCGACCAATGAAAGAACATTCCCAAAACCTTCTCTCCGGAGAGCAGATGTACACCTGGCATTCCGCAACCAGGCTTCCATCTGATATTGGTTATTATGCTAATTCACCGTATAAATCAACCGTTGCAGCAGATGAGCTTTAACCTCCCGTCATTAAAAGAGATGTACAAACTGTCTCAGGTGCAGGAGGACTTTGTAGAAGATTTATGACCCTCTCGAAAAAGTTGTGAACTGTGAGGTCATTCATCAAAACCAATGACTTCGGAAGCCTGGATCCAGTAACGGGTCAACGTGCAGGAAAACAGCAGTCTGTTCTAGAGCTCTGTGTATTAGAGAGGAACAGATCAATATACAAAGTTTAAAAGGATCGACCAGGATAAGTCCAATTAGGGATGAGCAAAACTGAGGGCTTTTGAATTTCAGGGAAAATTTGGAAGATTTCAGTAAAATTTTACAGTTTTGGCCAAAGACATTAAAATCAATAGGGAAGGTGAAACGAAGAAGGCTTTGGATAAATTTTAAGGAAGCAAAAGCCTTTAAATTGCTCCTGGGTGGTGGTGAGCTAAGGTTTGGGTGGAACCCCCCAGGAAGCTGTCACATGATAGCAGGCCTAGTCGGCTGCTTCTGGGGAATTCCCTACACTGCAGCTTCACGTAACAAAGAGCAGGGATGCTGGTGACACAATTGACCTAATATGGCCACATGGACATCTTTGGACAATGGCTTTTACCAGATATGGCTATATTAGGTCTGGCTTTTTTTTATTTGAATGCCTCGGCCACAGCTGACTAGGCCAGTAGTCTGATATTATTCCCTTGTGTTTGGGTTACACCAGTCGTTTACGCATCTCTATGTGTGTATAAGCGAAGCGAAGTCTTATGCCGCGTACACACAAGCGGACTTTACGGCAGACTTTGCCTGGCGGACGGGATTTCGTCGGACAATTCGATGTGTGTGGGCTCCAGCGGACTTTGTTTTCTCAAAAGTTGGACGGACTTAGATTTGAAATATGTTTTAAATTAATCCGTCGAAATCGAGTCCGGTCGAAAAGTCCGCCGTCTGTATGCTAGTTCGACGGACAAAAAGCCACGCTAGGGCAGCTATTGGCTACTGGCTATGAACTTCCTTGTTTTAGTCCGGTCGTACGTCATCACGTACGAATTCGACGGACTTTGGTGGATTGTGTGTAGGCAAGTCCGTTCATTCAGGAAGTCCGTCGTAAAGTACGTCGAAAAGTCCGCCGGGCAAAGTCTGCCGTAAAGTCCGCTCGTGTGTACGCGGCATAAGGCGCCTTTCACACGGACGGTTATTCTGCCGCAGTTAAAAACGTGTTTTTTTTTCTGTGAAATTCAAGACTCCAGGCACAGCGATCAGCTGCATTTGCACAGTGCGATTAGCTGCGGTTGCGTTTAGCTGCAGTTTGCCGTTTCCATGGCAACCCGACAGGGTACCAACTCGTATTGAACGGGGATCCGACTTGGATCCCCGGCACTGTTTGGTATGAATCTTGGGGGGGAACTTTAAATAAAAAACTGGCATGGGTTCCCCCTTCAGGAGCATACCAGGCCCTTCTGTCTGGTATGGATTGTAAGGGGAACCCCCTACGCCTAAAAAACGGCGCGGAGTCCCTCCCAAAATCCATACCAGACCCTTATCTGAGCACGCAGCCCCATCGGTCAGGAAAGGGGGTGGGGACAGGCAAGCACGCCCTCCTGAACTGTACCAGGCCGCATGCCCTCAACATGGGGGGGTGGGTCACAGTCCCTGGGCATGCTGGGACTGTGCCGTCATAAGGGGGCATGGTCACCGGGTGATGTTGACCACGCCCTCTAAAACGTCACAGTCCTAGCATGCCCAGGGACTGTGACGGCATAAGGGGGCGAGGTCACCGCCTATATAAGTCATAGTGGGGCGCTCAGAGAGCATTCCAGCCAGAGAGAGCGTTGTGTCAACATCGCAAGAAGAGAAGAGGGAAGAAGAGAAGAAGGAAGAAGAGAAGAAGGCAGAAGTCCGGGCCACCGCTAGCAAAAGAGCGGCAAAAGAGCAGAGGATAGCGTAGGAGCCCGGCAGAATAACCGGAGAGACCCCCGAAGTCGGAAGAAGACCCCCGAAGTCGGAAGAAGACTTCCGGAGCTGTCTAATAAATTACTTTAAAAACCTGTGTAGTGTGTTTTTTTATTGATACTTTTTCCCTAGGTGAATGGGTTAGGGGTACCATGTACCCCATACTCATTCACATAGGGTGGGAGGCCAGGATCTGGGGGCCCTCTCATTAAAGGGGGCTCACGGATTCCGATAAGCCCCCCGCCCGCAGACCCCGATAACCAACGGCCGGGGTTGTCGGGAAGAGGCCCTTGTCCTCATCTCATGTGGACAAGGAGCTTTGGGGTGGGGGGGCCCGCAGGGCACTCCCTCTCCCAAAGCACCCACCCCCACATGTTGAGGGCATGCGGCCTGGTATGCCCCCCTTTCCTGACCGACTGGGCTGCAGGCTCAGATAAGGGTCTGGTATGGACTTTGGAGGGGACCCCACGCCGTTTTTTCGGAATAGGGGGTTCCCCTTACAAATCCATACCAGGCCTAAGGGCTTGGAATGACCCCGGGGGGGAACCCACGCCGTTTTTTTATTTAAAATTTGGCGTGGAGTTCCCCCTCAAGATTCATACCAAACAGTGCCGGGCATTGGCGGGGATCTGAGTCGCATCCCCATGCTTGTCGCTCATTGGGAAAGGAAAAATCATTTTTCCTTTCCTGATGAGCAGCTCGGCGCTGTTATCCGCAGCTGACACAGTGCACTGTGATTACCTGTGATTATGTGCGGATAGCTGCGTTAAATCGCTCCTGGACGCAGTCGATTCTATTTTTTATATCCGCACAGAACCGCATGTATCTAAATCGCAGCTAAACGGAGTGTGTGAATGGGGCCATAGGAAAGCATTGTGTGCTTTTAGCTGCGGTAGAAAATTAGAAAATCTGCAGCTAAAAGCACCATTCTAAACGTCCATGTGACAGGGGCCTTAATGTAACCTGAATTTTAAAAAAAAGACATTTACATTAATAAAAATAAAGCTTCATTGATTTCTGATTTTTGTGCACTACCTAATTCTGACTCTTGAACTCTGTACGCTATTTAATCCTAACCCCTGAACTATGTGCATTGCTAAATCCTGACCCCTGAACTATGTGCACTACCTAACCCTGACCCCTGAACTCTATGCTTAAATCCTGACCCCTAAACTCTATGCTTTAATCCTGACCCCTGAACTCTGTGTGCTACCTAATCCTGACTCCATCATTTTCTGCATTACTTAATCCTGACCCCTTAACTATGTGCGATAACTAATCCTAACCCCTGAACTCTGTGTACTACCTAACCCTGACCCCTGAACTCTGTGTGCTACCTAATTTTGACCCCATAATTCTCTGTGTTACTTAATCTTGACCCCTGAACTTTGTGTGTTACTTAACTTTGACCCCTGAACTCTGTGTTACGCTCTGTGTGTCACTTAATCCTGACCCCTGAACTCTATGCTTTCCTTAATCCAGAACCCCCTTATCTGTGTGTTACCTAATACTGACCCCTTAACTCTGTGTGTTACTTAATCCTGACCTCTGAACTCTGTGCGTTACATAATCCTAACCCCTGAACTTTGTGCGCTACTTAATCCTAACCCCTGAACTCTGTGCACTTCTTAATCCTAACTCCTGAACTCTGTGCACTTCTCAATCCTAACCCCTGAAATCTGTGCATTACTTAATCCTGACCTCCAAACTCTATGCGTTACATAATCCTAACCCCTGAACTCTGTGCGCTACCTAATTCTGACCCCAAAACCCTGTGCATTACCTTTTCCTGACCCCCAAACTCTGTGCGTTTCTTAATCCTGACCACTGAACTCTGTGTGCTACTTAACCACTTGCCGACTGCCGCACGACGATGTACATTGACAGAATGGCACGGGCAGGCATATGGGCGTACCTGTACATCCCTGCCTCCCAGCCGGCGGTGGGGCCCAATCGGGCCCCCCCCCCCCAGTGCCTGCAGCAGTCGGCTTCATTGCAGGAGCAATCCGTGCTGAAGGGGAGGCCATCGATTCATGGTCACCCCCTCACGATCGCTCCTGACGAATGAGAAGCTTCCTCTGCTTCTGAAATGTAAACAGAAGCAGAGGAAGTGATGTCATCTCGCCTCGTGCAGCCTTTTCGTTCCGGCGCCCGAGGAGAGAAGACATCAATGTGAGTTACACCAACAATACACTAACACTAGTACACATAGGCACATAAAACACCCCCCTATCACCCCCCCCCCCCCCCGATCACCCCCTGCACCCCCAGTCACAGTGTCACCAATTGCAGTGTTTATTTTTTTACTGATCACTGAATTTGGTGTCATTTGTGACTGTAATAAGTATTACGGCAGTTAGTGTTAGGCCCCTTTAGGTCTAGGGTACCCCCCTAACCCCCTCTAATAAAGGTTTAACCCCTTGATCACCTCCCAGTTAACCCTTTCATTCCCTGTCGCCAGTGTCACTAAGCAATCTTTTTTCTGATCGCCGTATTAGTGTCACAGGTGACGCTAGTTAACCAGGTAGGTATTTAGGTTCACCGTCAGCTTTTTATAGCGTCAGGTACCCCTATATACTACCTAATAAAGGTTTTAATCCCCTGATTGCCCCTAGTTAACCCTTTCACCAGTGATCACCTTATAAGTGTTACAGGTGACGCTGGTTAGTTAGTTTGTTTTTTATACCCGCCGTTTATTACCCAGTAAAGGTTTAACCCCTTAATCGCTCGTCGGGTGATATCAGTTAGGTTTTAGGGTCAGTTAGGGTCTGCGTCGCCCCAGGCAGCGTCAGATTAATGCCAGGAGCACTAACACCCTCGCATGCAGCATACACCTCCCTTAGTGGTATAGTATCTGAACGGATCAATATCTGATCTGATCAGATCTATACTAGCGTCCCCAGCAGTTTAGGGTTCCCAAAAACTCAGTGTTGGCGGGATCAGTCCAGATACCTGCTAGCACCTGCATTTTGCCCCTCCGCCCAGCCCAGTCCACCCAAGTGCAGTATCGATCGATCACTGTCACTTACAAAACACTAAACACACATAACTGCAGCGTTCGCAGAGTCAGGCCTGATCCCTGCGATTGCTAACAGTTTTTTTTGGTAGCGTTTGATACAGTTGCTGACAACCTAGTAGCTTTTTTACCTGTGAGTCTCACTACTGTACCAGTAAATTTAGAGCCCAAAATGGCAAATCAAAGGTACCTTAGTGAAGGCCAGGGCACAATACGAGCAGATCTTGCAGTTCATGCACTCCATCAACAATAAACTCTGTCGTCCTCGTGGAGACCCTGGATACGATCGGCTCTACAAAATTCGGCCCCTCGTAAACCACTTCAACCAACTTTTTGCAGCCTTACTCCCCATCAAGTTGTCTGTGTTGATGAGTCCCTGATTAAGTTTTCTGGCCGCTTGTCTTTCAAACAGTACCTTCCCAAGCAGGCGTGCCAGATAGGGGGTCAAGATGTATAAGCTCTGTGACAGGGCCACAGGCTATACATGTAGATTTATGGTTTACGAGGGAAAAGATAGTCACGTATAGCCGGAGAACTGCCCAGACTACATAGGAAGCGCTGGCAAGATTGCGTGGGACTTGGTGTCACCCTTATTCGGAAAGGGGTACCATTTGTATGTGGACAATTATTACACGAGCGTGCCACTTTTTAGTCACTTGTTTGATCATCAGATTGGAGCATGTGGCACCGTGCGACCTAATCGCCGGGGCTTACCCCAGAGGCTTGTAGATTCCCGTCTTGGGCTGGGGGAGAGAGCCTGCTTGAAGTGTAGTAATAATTTGCTCGCTGTGAAGTGGAGGGATAATAAGAATGTTTTTGTTCTTTCCTCCCTTCATGCAGACACGACGGTCCAAATTCCTACGGCGACTGGTGTTGTGGAGAAACCCCTCTGTGTCCTCGAATACAACCTTAACATGTGAGGGGTGGATCTCAACGACCAGTTGTTGGCGTTGTACCTAATTGCCCGTAAGGCCAGACGCTGGTACAAGAAAGTGTCTGTATACTTATTTCAATTGGCTTTGCTGAACGCTCATGTGCTATACAGAGCTTCAGGACGGACTGGATCCTTCCTTAAATTCCAGGAAGAGATCGTCAGAACCCTTCTGTTTCCAGACGGTGCTCCACCTCACCTTCCCAATCCAAATGCAGTAAGCCGGCTGCATGAGAGGCATTTTCCGTATGTCCTCCCGAGTACCCCTACCCAACGAGAGCCCCCAAAGAAAATGCCGTGTCTGTAGAAAGCGCGATATAGGCGTGACACCCGCTATTTTTGTCCCTCCTGTCCTGACAATCCTGGTCTTTGCATTGGTAAATGTTTTGAACGCTACCATACACTAGTGGAGTATTAGCGTAGGGTACAGCACTGCACAGACTAGGACACACTTTCACAGGGTCTCCCAAGATGCCAACGCATTTTGAGAGACCCGAACCTGGAACCGAACTGTAATGCCCCGTACACACGGTCGGACTTTGTTCGGACATTCCGACAACAAAATCCTAGGATTTCTTCCGACGGATGTTGGCTCAAACTTGTCTTGCATACACACGGTCACACAAAGTTGTCGGAAAATCCGATCGTTCTAAATGCGGTGACGTAAAACACGTACGTCGGGACTATAAACGGGGCAGTGGCCAATAGCTTTCATCTCTTTATTTATTCTGAGCATGCGTGGCCCTTTGTCCGTCGGATTTGTGTACACACGATCGGAATTTCCGACAATGGATTTTGTTGTCGGAAAATTTTATATCCTGCTCTCAAACTTTGTGTGTCGGAAAATCAGATGGAAAATGTGTGATGGAGCCTACACACGGTTGGAATTTCCGACAACAAGGTCCTATCACACATTTTCCGTTGGAAAATCCGACCGTGAGTACGGGGCATTACAGTTATGCCCGGTACACACGGTTGGACTTTCCAACGGAATATGTGCGATCGGAGCTTGTTGTCGGAAATTCCGACCGTGTGTGGGCTCCATCGGACTTTTTCCATCGGAATTTCCGACGCACAAAGTTTGAGAGCATGCTATAAAATTTTCTGACAACAAAATCCGATCCTTTAAATTCCGATCGTGTGTAGACAAATCCGACGGACAAAGTGCCACGCATGCTCAGAATAAATTAAGAGACGAAAGCTATTGGCTATTGCCCGTTTATAGTGCCGACGTACGTGTTTTACGTCACCACGTTCAGAACGATTTGATTTTCGACAACTTTGTGCGATCGTGTGTATGCAAGACAAGTTTGAGCCAACTGAGGAAGTCCTGCTGTTCTGTTCTGCTGAGGAAGTCCCCGCCCACTGGGACGCAACGCGTCCAGAACGTGACGTCGTGACGTCATCCGCGGCTACTGCGCATGCTCCACCGCTCGTACACACTCTGCTGTGTTCCCATGTTCGTTTCCTGGCACTTGAGAAGTGCTTGTTATGTAAGTTTGATTTTATTAGTTTTATAATAAACTGTTACATACGGAGAGCACTATGTCTGCACCTTTTGTGATTTCATGGTAACGATATCCACCTGCCACCTGGTCATCCGGAGGAGTCTCCTGCTCTAAAGATCCTTGCTATCTGCTGACCTTATAAGATTGCCTGATTTATCTTTGGGACCAGGTGAGAGGCCATTCGGTTTATGGTGAAGGGTTCCAGTATCAGTCACAATTGTTTGCTGTGATTATCACATTCCTGGTGGACTCATTTCTGCATATTTGGACATTTTATTATTGGACATTTTCTGTGCTTCCTTTGTGATTATACTTTTCTCTATGGTCATTTTAGTGATTTAGCGCTGCACCCTTCTATTTATTTGTAAGTTTGAGCCAACATCCGTCGGAAAAAAACGATGGATTTTGTTGTCGGAATGTCCGATCAATGTCCGACCGTGTGTACAGGGCATTACAGTTACAAATAAAAGTGTAAAAAAAAAAAAAAAATTATAAAATAAAAAAAACAAAAATACTTGTCGTTTTATTGTTCTCTCTCTCTCTCTCTCTATTCTCTCTCTATTGTTCTGCTCTTTTTTACTGTATTCTATTCTGCAATGTTTTATTGTGTTTTATTGTTTACCATTTTTTTGTTTTCAGGTACGCCATTCAGCTGCAGTGCGGATTTATTTATCTTGACAGCAACAGTGCTTGCTCCCACGATACATAAAGCCGTGCTTTCACCACCACAGTTAACCACTTGAGCCCCGGACCATTATGCTGCCTAAGGACCAGAGGTCTTTTTCCAATTTGGCACTGCGTCGCTTTAACTGCTAATTGCGCGGTCATGCAATGCTGTACCCAAACGAAATTTGCGTCCTTTTCTTCCCACAAATAGAGCTTTCTTTTGATGGTATTTGATCACCTCTGCGGTTTTTATTTTTTGCGCTATAAATGGAAAAAGACCGAAAATTTTGAAAAAAAATGATATTTTCTACTTTTTGTTATAAAAAAAATCCAATAAACTCAATTTTAGTCATACATTTAGGCCAAAATGTATTCGGCCACATGTTTTTGGTAAAAAAAATGTCAATAAGCGTATATTTATTGGTTTGCGCAAAAGTTATAGCGTCTACAAACTAGGGTACATTTTCTGTAATTTACACAGCTTTTAGTTTATGACTGCCTATGTCATTTCTTGAGGTGCTAAAATGGCAGGGCAGTACAAAACCCCCCCAAATGACCCCATTTTGGAAAGTAGACACCCCAAGGAAATTGCTGAGAGGCATGTTGAACCCATTGAATATTTTTTTTTTTGTCCCAAGTGATTGAATAATGACAAAAAAAAAAAAAAAAAAATATTTACAAAAAGTTGTCACTAAATGATATATTGCTCACACAGGCCATGGGCCTATGTGGAATTGCACCCCAAAATACATTCTGCTGCTTCTCCTGAATATGGGGATACCACATGTGTGGGACTTTTTGGGAGCCTAGCCGCGTACGGGGCCCCGAAATCCAATCACCGCCTTCAGGATTTCTAAGGGCGTAAATTTATGATTTCACTCTTTACTGCCTATCACAGTTTCGGAGGCCATGGAATGCCCAGGTGGCACAAAACCCCCCCAAATGACCCCATTTTGGAAAGTAGACACCCCAAGCTATTTCCAGAGAGGCATATTGAGTCCATGGAATATTTTATATTTTGACACAAGTTGCGGGAAAGTGACACATTTTTTATTTTTTTTTGCACAAAGTTGTCACTAAATGATATATTGCTCACACAGGCCATGGGCATATGTGGAATTGCACCCCAAAATACATTCTGCTGCTTCTCCTGAGTACGGGGATACCACATGTGTGGGACTTTTTGGGAGCCTAGCCGTGTACGGGACCCCGAAAACCAATCACCGCCTTCAGGATTTCTAAGGGTGAAAATTTTTGATTTCACTCTTCACTGCCTATCACAGTTTCGGAGGCCATGGAATGCCCAGGTGGCACAAAACCCCCCCAAATGACCCCATTTTGGAAAGTAGACACCCCAAGCTATTTGCTGAGAGGCATGGTGAGTATTTTGCAGCTCTCATTTGTTTTTGAAAATGAAGAAAGACAAGAAAAAACTTTTTTTTTTTCTTTTTTCAATTTTCAAAACTTTGTGACAAAAAGTGAGGTCTGCAAAATACTCACTATACCTCTCATCAAATAGCTTGGGGTGTCTACTTTCCAAAATGGGGTCATTTGGGGGGGGTTTGTGCCACCTGGGCATTCCATGGTCTCCGAAACTGTGATAAGCAGTCAAGAGAGAAATCAAAAATTCACGCCCTTAGAAAGCCTGAAGGCGGTGCTTGGTTTTCGGGGTTCCGTACGCGGCTAGGCTCCCAAAAAGTCTCACACATGTGGTATCCCCGTACTCAGGAGAAGCAGCAGAATGTATTTTGGGGTGTAATTTCACATATTCCCATGGCATGTTTGAGCAATATATCATTTAGTGACAATTTTGTGCAAAAAAAAAAAAAAAATTGTCTCTTTCCCGCAACTTGTGTCGCAATATAAAATATTCCATGGACTCGACATGCCTCTCAGCAAATAGCTTGGGGTGTCTACTTTCCAAAATGGGGTCATTTGGGGGGGTTTTGAACTGTCCTGGCATTTTATGCACAACATTTAGAAGCTTATGTCACACATCACCCACTCTTCTAACCACTTGAAGACAAAGCCCTTTCTGACACTTATTGTTTACATGAAAAAGTTTTTTTTTTTTGCAAGAAAATTACTTTGAACCCCCAAACATTATATATTTTTTTAAAGCAAATGCCCTACAGATTAATATGGTGGGTGTTTCATTTTTTTTTTTTCACACAGTATTTGCGCAGCGATTTTTCAAACGCATTTTTTGGGGAAAAAACACACTTTTTTAAATTTTAATGCACTAAAACACACTATATTGCCCAAATGTTTGATGAAATAAAAAAGATGATCTTAGGCCGAGTACATGGATACCAAACATGACATGCTTTACAATTGCGCACAAACGTGCAGTGGCAACAAAATAAATACATTTTTAAAAGCCTTTAAAAGCCTTTACAGGTTACCACTTTAGATTTACAGAGGAGGTCTACTGCAAAAATTACTGCCCTCGATCTAACCTTCGCGGTGATACCTCACATGCATGGTGCAATTGCTGTTTACGTTTGACGACAGACCGCCGCTTGCGTTCGCCTTAGTGCGAGAGCAGGGGGCGACAGGGGTGCTTTTTTTTTTTTTTTTTTTTTTTTTTTAATTTATTATTTTTTTGCTTTTTTATCTTATTTTTAAACTGTTCCTTTCATTTTTATTTTTTTTAATCATTTTTATTGTTATCTCGGGGAATGTAAATATCCCCTATGATAGCAATAGGTAGTGACAGGTACTCTTTTTTGAAAAAATTGGGGTCTATTAGACCCTAGATCTCTCCTCTGCCCTCAAAGCATCTGACCACACCAAGATCGGTGTGATAAAATGCTTCCCCAATTTCCCAATGGCGCTATTTACATCCAGCGAAATCTAAGTCATAAAATGCTCGTAGCTTCCGGTTTCTTAGGCCATAGAGATGTTTGGAGCCACTCTGGTCTCTGATCAGCTCTATGGTCAGCTGGCTGAATCACCGGCTGCATTTTCAGGTTCCCTGTTGAGACAGGAGAGCCAGAGAAAAACACGGAAGACGGTGGGGGGGGGGGGCATTCCCTCCCACGGCTTGTAAAAGCAGTCTAGAGGCTAATTAGCCGCTAGGATTGCTTTTACATGAAAGCCGACCGCTGGCTGAAAAGAATGATACCAAGATGATACCTAAACCTGCAGGCATCATTCTGGTATAACCACTCAAAGTTGTGAATGGCGTACCTGAAGACAAAAAAAATGGTTAACAATAAAGCACAGTAAACGGTAAAGTATAAAAAATTGCATACCTGAAAAGCAAACATGATAAAACATAATAACAATAAAACATTGCAGAATAGAATACAGTAAAAAAGAGCAGAACAATAGAGAGAATAGAGAGAGAGAGAACAATAAAACGACAACTATTTTTTTTTATTTTATATATATATTTTTTTTTTTTTTTTTACACTTTTTTTGTAACTAACTTTTATAACTGTAACCGGTTCCAGGTTCGGGTCTCTCAAAATGCGATGGCATCTTGGGAGACCCTGTGAAAGTGTGCCTAGTCTGTGCAATGCTGTACCCTACGCTAATACTCAACTAGTGTATGGTAGCGTTCAAAACATTCACCAATGCAAAGACCAGGATTGTCAGGACAGGAGGGACAATAATAGCGGGTGTCACGCCTATATCCGCGCTAGCTGCAGACACAATATCTTTTTTGGGGGCGTTCGCTGGGTAGGGGTACTCGGGAGGACATAAAGAAAATGCCTCTCATGCAGCCGACTGCATTTGGTTGGGGATGTGAATGGTGGAAGTACGGGCGCTGCAGAAGCGGTGGGTTCCCAATTAGGATTGGCGAATGCAGTAGGAAGGGCACTATGGGCACGACGGGCCTGTGTTTGTCTTTTTGGTGGCAGCGGGACACTACTTGTGCTTGCCACCTCACCAGCTTGAACTGCACTTATGGGACTCGCCACGTCACCAAGTATTACTGCAGTGCTGGTTTGACTACGACCGGGGTGTACTAGGCCGCTGGCGCTTGCCAGTTCACCAAAACGCTACCAAAAAATCTGTTGACGATCGCAGGGATCAGGCCTGACTCTGCGAACGCTGCAGTTATGCGTTTTAGTCTTTTGTAAGTGACAGTGATCGATTGATACTGCACTTGGGTGGGCTGGGCTGGGCCGGGCGGAGGGGCAAAACGCAGGTGCTAGCAGGTATCTGGGCTGATCCCGCTAACACTGCGTTTGTGAGAACCCTAAACTGCTGGGGATGCTAGTATAGATCTGATCGGATCAGATATTGATCCGTTCAGATACTATACCACTAAGGGTGGTGTACAGTGCGTGCGTGGGTGTTAGCGGTACTGGCGCTAACCTGACGCTGCCTGGGGCTGGTGCTTGCCAGTTCACCAAAATACTACCAAAAAAACTGTTAGCGATCGCAGGGATCAGGCCTGACTCTGCGAACGCTGCAGTTATGCATTTAGTGTTTTGTAAGTGTCAGTGATCGATCGATACTGCACTTGGGTGGGCTGGGCCGGGCGGAGGGGCAAAACGCAGGTGCTAGCAGGTATCTGGGCTGATTCCGCTAACACTGCGTTTTTGGGAACCCTAAACTGCTGGGGACGCTAGTATAGATCTGATCGGATCAGATATTGATCCGTTCAGATACTATACCACTAAGGGAGGTGTACGGTGCGTGCGTGGGTGTTAGCGGTACTGGCGCTAACCTGACCCTGCCTGGGGCTGGTGCTTGCCAGTTCACCAAAATACTACCAAAAAAACTGTTAG
This sequence comes from Lithobates septentrionalis, assembly GCA_037952835.1. Classification (NCBI taxonomy): domain Eukaryota; kingdom Metazoa; phylum Chordata; class Amphibia; order Anura; family Ranidae; genus Lithobates; species Lithobates septentrionalis. Next base: position 1,182,171 of record JBBDGP010002263.1, read on the forward strand.
CGATCGCAGGGATCAGGCCTGACTCTGCGAACGCTGCAGTTATGCATTTAGTGTTTTGTAAGTGACAGTGATCGATCGATACTGCACTTGGGTGGGCTGGGCTGGGCCGGGCGGAGGGGCAAAACGCAGGTGCTAGCAGGTATCTGGGCTGATCCCGCTAACACTGCGTTTTTGGGAACCCTAAACTGCTGGGGACGCTAGTATAGATCTGATCGGATCAGATATTGATGCGTTCAGATACTATACCCCTAAGGGAGGTGTATGCTGCGTGCGTGGGTGTTAGCGGTACTGGCGCTAATCTGACGCTGCCTGGGGCGACGCATATCACCGCCGGGCGATCAGGGGGCTAAACCTTTATTCGGTAATAAACGGCGGGTGCCCTGACACTATAAAAAATAAACAAACTAACCAGCGTCAACCGTAACGGTTATACGGTGATCAGTGGTGAAAGGGTTAACTAGGGGGCAATCAAGGGGTTAAAACATTTATTCGGTAGTATATGGGGGTCCCTGACGCTATAAAACGCTGACGGCGAACCTAAATATTTATGTCCCTAACTAGCGTCACCAGCGACACTAATACAGCGATCAGAAAAATGATCGCTTAGTGACACTGGTGACAGGGGGTGATCAAGGGGTTAAAACTTTATTAGGGGGGGTTAGGGGGGTACCCTAGACCTAAAGGGGGGTAACAGTAACTGTCCCAACACTGTAACTGTCACAAACTGACACTATGCAGTAATCAGAAAAAAAACAAAAAAAAAAAACTGCTGGTGTCAGTTTGTGACGGGGGGGGGGGGGGGTGATTGGGGGGGGATCGGGGGGCGATCGGGGGGGGGGGATCGGAGTGTTTTGTGTGCCTGGCATGTTCTACTGTGTGTGTGTGTGTTGGTGCACTCACATTGATGTCTTCTCTCCTCGGGCCGGAACGGAAATTACCGAGCCGAGGAGAGATGACATCATTTCCTTTGCTGCTGTTTAGCATACAGCAGCAAAGGAATGATTCGATTGGCCGGCGGCGATCGCGAGGGGGGGGCCACGAACGGATGGTCTCCCCCTCACCACCGATCGCCGCTGGACAAAACGGGACCGCCTCGGGCACCGGGGGGGTCCGATCGGACCCCCCACCCGCGGAAGGCAAATCACGTACCATGTACGTGATTTTGCCTGTCCGTGCCACTTTGCCGACGTACATCGGCGTGAGGCGGTCGTCAAGTGGTTAAAAAAAGAGCATATATGCCGAAGCATGGGGGCAGCAGGGGGGAGGAGCGATTTGCTCCTAATCGGCATATATATATTTTAGGCACAGATTGCATTAAAATATGTTTTATTTTTTACTATGTTTTTATGTGTATTTGCTTTGTAGGTATGGTATGTCTTACTGTTATACTGTAATGTTACTTTGTTTTATTGTTAACCATCATTTGCTTAGCAGGCACACCATTCAGTTGCAGCGCGGATTTATTTATCTTGACAGCAACAGCGTTTGCTCCGACGATACATAAAGCCGTGACTCCAGCGCTGTCGGAGGTGATTTCACCACCACAGTTAAAAACAAAATGGTGCATGTATGCCCATCATTAGAAGTAGGTGGATGAAGGGAGGTATTCTAACGGTGGACATACCCACCGATCAATCTCTTTTTTTCGTTCAGCCCACAGACTGCATGAAAAAAAAGATTACAATATATGCCCAACAAGGACCAGCAACGTACTGGTATGTTGCTGGACTTTGAGTGGTTATACCAGAATGATGCCTGCAGGTTTAGGTATCATCTTGGTATCATTCTTTTCAGCCAGCGGTCTGCTTTCACGTATTAGCCTCTAGACTGCTTTTACAAGCAGTGGGAAGGAATGCCCCCCCCCCCCCCCCCCACCGTCTTCTATGGTTTTCTCTGGCTCTCCTGTCCCAACAGGGAACCTGAGAATGCAGCCGGTGGTTCCGCCAGCTGAACATAGAGCTGATCAGAGACCAGAATGGCTCCAATCATCTCTATGGCCTAAGAAACTGGAAGCTACGAGCATTTCGTGACTTAGATTTCACCGGATATAAACAGCGCCATTGGAAAATTGGGAAAGAATTTTATCACACCGATCTTGGTGTGGTCAGATGCTTTGAGGGCAGAGGAGAGATCTAAGATCTGATAGACCCCAATTTTTTCGAAAAAGAGTAGCAAAGTCATTTTCTTGCAAAAAAATTATTTTTTCATGTAAACAAAAAGTGTCAGAAAGGGCTTTGTCCTCAAGTGGTTAGAAGAGTGGGTGATGTGTGACATAAGCTTCTAAATGTTGTGCATAAAATGCCAGGACAGTTCAAAACCTCCCCAAATGACCCCATTTTGGAAAGTAGACACCCCAAGCTATTTGCTGAGAGGCATGTCGAGTCCATGGAATATTTTATATTTTGACACAAGTTGCGGGAAAAAGACAATTTTTTTTTTGTTGTGCACAAAGTTGTCACTAAATGATATATTGCTCAAACATGCCACGGGAATATGTGAAATTACACCCCAAAATACATTCTGTTGCTTCTCCTGAGTACGGGGATACCATATGTGTGAGACTTTCTGGGAGCCTAGCCGCGTACGGGACCCTGAAAACCAAGCACCGCCTTCAGCCTCTCTAAGGGTGTAGATTTTTGATTTCACTCCTCACTGCCTATCACAGTTTCGGAGGCCATGGAATGCTCAGATGGCACAAACCCCCCCAAATGACCCCATTTTGCAAAGTAGACGACCCAAGCTATTTGCTGAGAGGTATGGTGATTTTGCAGATGTCGCTTTTTGTCACATAGTTTTGAAAATTGAAAAAAGAACAATACATTTTTTTCTTTTCTTTCTTCATTTTCAAAAACAAATGAGAGCTGCAAAATACTCACCATGCCTCTCAGCAAATAGCTTGGGGTGTCTACTTTCCAAAATGGGGTCATTTGGGGGGTTTGTGCCATCTTGGCATTTTATGGCCTTCAAAACTGTAATAGGTAGTGAGGAGTGAAATCAAAAATTTACGCCCTTAGAAATCCTGAAGGCGGTGCTTGGTTTTTGGGGCCCCGTACGCGGCTAGGCTACCAAAAAGTCCCACACATGTGGTATCCATGTACGCAGGAGAAGCAGCAGAATGTATTTTGGGGTGTAATTCCACATATGCCCATGGCATGTGTGAGAAATATATCATTTAGTGACAACTTTGTGCAAAAAAAAAAGTTTGTCATTTTCCCACACCTTGTGGCAAAATATAAAATATTCCATGGACTCAACATGCCTCTCGGCAAATAGCTTGGGGTGTCTACTTTCCAAAATGGGGTCATTTGGGGGGTTTTGTGCCATCTTTGCATTTTATGGCATTCAAAACTGTGATAGGCAGTGAGGAGTGAAATCAAAAATTTACACCCTTAGAAATCCTGAAGGCGTTGATTGGATTTCGGGGTCCTGTATGCGGCTAGACTGCCAAAAAGTCCCACACATGTGGTATCCCCGTACTCAGGAGAAGCAGCAGAATGTATTTTGGGGTGTAATTCCACAAATAACCATGGCATGTGTGAGCAATATATCATTTAGTGACAACTTTGAGTAAAAAAAAAAATTGTAATTTTCCCGAAACTTGTGGCAAAATATAAAATATTCAATAGCCTTTCAGCAAATAGCTTATAGTGTCTTCTTTCCAAAACGGGGTCATTGGGGGGGGGGGTTGTGCTATCTTGTCATTTCATGGCCTCCGAAACTGTGATAGGCAGTGAGGAAGTGAAATCACCATTTTACGCCCTTAGAAAGCCTGAAGGCGGTGATTGGTTTTCGGGGTCCTGTACACGGCTAGTCTCCAAAAAAGTCCCACACATGTGGTATCCCTGTACTCAGGAGAGGCAGCAAAATGTATTTTGGGGTGTAATTCCACATATGCCCATGGCATGTGTGAGCAATATATCAATTAGTGACAACTTTGTGCAAAAAAAAAAAAGTTTGTAATTTTCCCGCAACTTGTGGCAAAATATAAAATATTTCATGGACTCAACATGCCTCTTAGCAAATAGCTTGGGGTGTCTACTTTCCAAAATGGGGTCATTTGGCTGGGTTTTGTGCCATCTTGGCATTTTATGGCCTTCAAAACTGTGATAGGTAGTGAGGAGTGAAATCAAAAATTTAGGCCCTTAGAAATCCTGAAGGCGGTGCTTGGTTTTCGGGCCCCGTACGCGGCTAGGCTCCCAAAAAGTCCCACATATGTGGTATCCCCGTACTCAGGAGAAGCAGCAAAATGTATTTTTGGGGTGCAATTCCACAAATAACCATGGCATGTGTGAGCAATATATCATTTAGTGACAACTTTTTGTAAAAATTTTCCTGACCCCAGAATCCTATGGTTTACTTAATCCTGACCCTTGATCTCTGTGTGTTACCTAATACTGTCCCCTTAACTTGGTGAGTTACTTAATCCTGACCTCTGAACTCATACCTAAGCCTAACCCCTAAAATATGTGCGCTTCTTAATCCTAACCCCTGAAATCTGGTTACATAGTCCATGTCCCCTGAACTCTGTGCATTACTTATTCCTGATATCAGAGCTTTGTGTGTCACATATTCCTAACCCCTGAACTATGCGTGTTATTTAATCCTAACCCCTGAACTATGTGCGTTACTTAATCCTGACCCCTGAATTCTATGCATAACTTAATCCTGACCCCTGAACTTTGTGTGTTGCCTAATCCTGAGCCCTGAATGTTATGCGTTGACTCAAAGCAGCAGAAGTTCAGGGTTTTTTTGTAGCACAGGGGTTTTTTTTCAAGCCCTGTCCACTCTTAACACAGTGTGGCTACACCCACAATATGCCACAGCATGCTATATGCCGCATCATTTCCCTTCTCATAGCACCGAAGGCATTTGTCTTTATACCTCCAATGCCTGTCTTTTTTTCCAGAAGTCTGTGGCCAATTGTTTCAAGATGTGTTAAAAAGTGGGGGTGTGAACTTGTGGCTACAAATGAGATTGTGTTTTTGTGGGCATGGTCAGTAAATTGTCCCCAGATTCCATTTTTAAAATCTTGTAATTTTAGGTTAGACTGAACTAAAAGTTATATTCCCAAACTTGAGTTTTGAGGTTGAAGATGACATTTTCAGTGTTTTGGACGCTTATTGTAGCTTTAATTCATGACTAGGGTATAAAAGATGATTGGTCCCTACACCTGCTTGACCAACCTCCACTCCTACCTTAGCCAAGTGACACATATTTACACAAAACTGGAGTTTAATGGCCACAGCGGCCCTTTTATTAACAAATTGTATAAATAACATTTACATAACATACAAAACAGTCAGTACAGTATGAAAAATGGAGCCCCAAGGTCCTTATAGGCATCACTACTTCAAGTACCTGCTTAACGGAAAATTAGGCCTCCAGCTGCAAAACACTGACTCGGGGAAAGCACCATTACTAGCAGATAAAACCCGAACTACTGGAAGCCGTATCCAAGAGAGGTCCCTACCAATGTACATTTTTGAATCAAGGACCTTGTACCTCGCCAGCTGCCATGATAAAGCCCACCGACAGAACTGTCCCAAACACCAAACAACCAAACCCAAAGAAGGTAGGAAGGTTGTCCTGACCTCACCAGGGTCTTCCTGCTGGTCTTCCCCTGCAGCCCCACCTGCTCCTTCCAATCCACCAATCTGGTAAGTATCCCTGACCCTATTTACTTACCTAAAACTCCTCCCAAGCCAAACCGCTTTTAATCCTGTCATGCCGGCCCTACATTTAAGCTTCCTTTTCCTTATTCTGGGCCATAATTTAATTACTCCAAAAACTGGTGTCCCAAACTTGTGAGGGTTCTGGCCACTGGCATGTTATCTAAGTAGTCAATAGCCAACAGTCCTACCGTATTAGGCCACAGAAAAACTTTGTGCTTTCCCAATGACCTCCAAATCTTTTTTCCTGAAGGTGAAAACATAATTTGCCAAAACACAGAGCCTCATTTCATACATCTATCGACAATGAGCCTGGTAGTGGCGCGCGAAAAATAATCATTGATTTTGTGCGGTGTTACTCCATCCTCCTTCAATCACTATCATATTCCACATTGTAAGGAGGCAGCCCTGGAATTAATGCCGGGAGTCTCTTCATCCCGCACCCCTTTTTATTTATTTAATACAACATTTCCCGAACTCTATTTTTCTGGGCAGCTCCCTGCTTTACTGACATTATTGATTTTCGCATCTTCATCGCCTTTCTTTAATTTTCCGGCGCACACTAGTAGTTTAAGATAATCCCAGCTGAGATGGCTTTGTGTAAGGGACTGCAGCATCTTACACAGCGGGAGAGACTCTTACCAGACTCAGCCTATGTTTGCCTGGCTGGAAAACACACCGATGTCTGTAAATAGAATTGGAAGGGGGTCTGCACTACCCGCTGTCTCTTCTAATAATTTTTAAAAAAAAGATTAAAGGGAGGGGAAATGAAATATTAACAGGAACGGGTTGGAGGGGAGGGGGTGTAGAATTGAAGGTTTGGAGTACATGTCACTGGATTCGGCATGGGATTACTATATTTAAATATACAACTAAACACGCGGCTATGTTTAATAAGGCAAAACCGAAGCAACTTAGCAACTAATGAACACCTGTCTGTCATTGTTACAACCACCCTTAGCTGATGAATACTGCATTTTGCATAGCATATTTAGTTGTTGTGCTGTCTAATCAAGTTATCTTAAGAAGGTTTTTTTAATGAGGAATGTTAGTAGTTATTAGCAACAGTGAAATATAACTTACAATAAATTATCTTTATAATATAGTTAAAAATTTACTGCAGACAGATATCAAAGATCCAAAAGAATGCAGCTCTGAATTAATTCATACTAATAATTTTAAATTGTTTAATTAAATAAAAAATTAATTATCAAAATTGTTTTAAAATATAATCGATTATTCTTATTATTATTATTATAATTATTATTATTACTATAATTACAAATAAAATTACAGTGCCTTGAAAAAGTATTCATACCCCTTGACATTTTCCACATTTTGTCATGTTACCACCAAAAACAGAAATCTATTTTATTCGGATTTTATGTGATAGACCAACACAAAGTGGCACATAATTGTGAAGTGGAAGGAAAATGATAAATGGTTTTCAACATATTTTACAAATAAATATCTGAAAAGTTTGGCGTGCATTTGTATTCAGCCTTCTTGACTCAATACTTTGTAGAACCATCTTTCACTGAAATTACAGCTGCAAGTCTTTTTAGGGATGTCTTTACCAGTTTTGCATATCTAGAGAGTGACATTTGTGCCCATTCTTCTTTGCAAAATAGCTCAAGCTCTTGGATGGAGAGCGTCTGTGAACAGCAATTTTCAAGTCTTGCCACAGTTTCTCAATTGGGTTTAGGTCTGGAGTTTGACTGGGCCATTCTAACACATGACTATGCTTTCATGTAAACCATTCCGTTGTAGCTCTGGCTGTATGTTTAGGGTCTTTGTCTTGCTGGAAGTTGAACCTCCGCCCCAGTCTCAAGTCTTTTGCAGACTCTAACAGGTTTTCTTCTAAGATCGCCCTATATTTGGCTCCATCCATCTTTCCATCAGCTCTGACCAACTTCCCTTTCCCTGCTGAAGAAAAGCATCCTCACAACATGATACTGCCACCACCATGTTTCACGGTGGGGATGGTGTGTTCAGGGTGATGTGCAGTGTTACCGTATATACTCGAGTATAAGTCGAATTTTTCAGCACATTTTTTTGTGCTGAAAGTGCCCCCCTCGACTTATACTTGAGTCAAGCACTTTTCTGCAGCAAAAAATTTCATTTTCCGAACCGACTTTGGGGCCCCGTATCTCAGGGCCACTTTGTGCTAGGAACCCCAAATTTGGTGTGCAAACCCAGTAGAACTGGTACCACAACATATCCAAAGATGAAGTTCCTAGCACTAAGTGGCTCCGAGATACGGGGCCCCAAATTCGGTTCGGAAAATGTCATTCTCTGCTAAAGAAAAGTGCTTGACATTTTCTGAACTGATTTTGGCGCCCCATATCTCAGAGCCACTTGGTGCTAGGAACCCCAAATGTGGTGTGCAAACCCAGTGGATCTGGTACCATAACATATCCAAAGCTGGGGTTCCTAGCACCAAGTGGCCCTGAGATACGGGGCCCCAAACCCAGTTCGGAAAATGTCATTCTCTGCTGCAGAAAAGTGCTTGACATTTTTTGAACTGATTTTTGGGGCCCTGTATCTTAGGGCCACTTGGTGCTAGAAACCCCAGCTTTGGAAATTGTATGGTGCTAGTTTCACTGGGTTGGCACACCAAATTTGGGGTTCCTAGCACTAAGTGGCCCCGAGATACGGGGCCCCAAATTCGGTCAACTGTGTCCATCTGCAGCAATGTCATTTCAGGACCCTTTGGGTTCAGAGACCCCAAATTTTGGCTGCAGCTAGGGGGCATCTAGGAACCCTTAACTACCGAGTTTGAAGTTCAGGGGACCTATGGCTGCAAATGGGCACAGTGATGCTGCAAATGGGCATTGTTGACCCTCTTTTCCACTTACAGTAGCTGTGCATTTCTCACCCTCGTCTTATACTCGGGTCAATAAGTTTTTCCCATTTTTTTTGTAGTAAATTAGGGCCTTGACTTATACTCGGAACGACTTATACTCGAGTATATACGGTAGTTTTCCACCACACATAACGTTATGCTTTTAGGCTAAAAAGTTCAATTTTGGTCTCATCTGAGCAGAGTACCTTCTTCCACATGTTTTAAGTGCCCCATTCTCCTCATGTGTGCATGCAAAGGCGAAAGCATACATAGGTCACGCATGCATATGTAAACGGTGTTTGCACCACATATGTGAGGAATTGCCACAAATGTTATAATGAGAGCAATAATTCTAGCACTAGACCTCTTGTGTAACTCTAAACTGGTAACCTGTAAAGGCTTTTAAAACGTTGCCCATGGAGATTTTTAACTGGTTCCCGACCAGCTCGCATACATATACTGCGGCACAATGGCAATTCTGCGCGAAACATGCATATATATGGGGTTCCTTTAAGAGCTGCCAGAGAGAGCGCGCATGCTCGCTGTACAGTGGGGGGACCGATGCGCGTGGTCGGCGGCCGCTGTAAACACACAAATCCCTGTGCTGTCAGAGGAGACATCTCGTTTGTTCCTAGTAAATAGGAACAGCGAAATGTCTCCTCTCCTACTCATTCCTATCCCCATACAGTTAGAACACCCTGAGGGAACACACATTTAACCCCTTGATCGCCCCCTAGTGTTAACCCCTTCCATGCTAGTGTTATTTACACAGTAATCAGTGCATTTTTATAGCACTGATCGCTGTATAAATGTCAATGGTCCCAAAAATGTGTCAAAAGTGTCTGATCTGTCTGCCGCAATGTCGCAATACTGCTAAAAATCGCAGATCACCACCATTACTAGTAAAAAAAATAAAATAAAATATATAATATAATATAATAAAAATGCCATAAATCTTTCCCATAGTTTGTAGACGCTATAACTTTTGCGCAAACCAATCAATATACGCTTATTGCTGGGGTTTTTTTACCAAAAATATGTAGAATATATATTGGCCTAAACTGATGAAGAAATTTGTTTTTTAAAAACATTTTTGGGGATATTTATTATAGCAAAAAGTCAAAAAAAAATTTGTTTCAAAATTGTCGCTCTTTTTTTGTGTATAGCGCAAAAAATAAAAAACGCAGAGGTGATCAAATAGCACCAAAAGAAAACTCTATTTGTGGGTAAAAAAGGACGCAAATTTTGTTTGGGCACAGCATTGCATGACCATGCAATTACCAGTAAAGCGATGCAGTGCCAAATTGTAAAAAGTGCTCTGGTCAGGAAGGGGGTAAAACCTTCCGGGGCTGAAGTGGTTAAATAAAGTAGTTTGACGCCATTCCGTGAATGCGTGACATATTAGATTTCTATATACTTGTCGTAACATCATCTTTTATATTTTACCAAACAATTGGGTATTTTTTGTTAAGGCACAGTATGTTTTTGTGCCTTAAACATCATTAAAGCGTATTTTTTCCCCACAAAAAAATTTTATTTGAAAAACCTCTGTGCAAATACAGTGCGGCAAACAAAATTGCAACACCCACCATTTTATTTTCTAGCTGCTCGACATGGGACCTGGAAGCTAGTGGAGACATTGTAGTAGCGGTACCTACTGCAATAATTTTTAGCTTCCACAGGGATCCCATGGGTATGACACATACATACACATGATCAAAGCTGAACCAATGTAACAATGTAACAATTGCCATACCTAAATTGTATCTTTAAATCCCCATACAATGACCAGTTTGGCTGTTAATCTCATGTCAATGGAAGGCCCAGATATAGATGACGGTTAACAGACAATAAATTGATGTCTGAAATTTCCGATTAGAATGACATTTAACCAAAATGCATCTATATCCATATAGTCAAATAATATATATGACTCATAAGCTAATCTGACCATATAAACTAATTATGAAAAGCCACCTAACAAGTTATTGTCAAGATTGTCAATGACACTACTATATTTGGTCTGGACATCTAGAAATGATTGACCTTTGACAACAAAAGGATTAAAGGAGAAGTCCAGCCTGAGCTCGTTTGGCTGGGCTTCTCCTATGGGTCGCAGGAGTGCAATTCGTTTTGCACTCCTGTGACCCGTTTTCAGCAGAGAGCGGGCTGAAATCCACTCTCTGCTGACGTTACGGACGTTGGTCCAGGCTCCGCATCATCTCTACAATGGAAGTCTGGATCTACCAGGTCCCTGGACTGACACCCGGCTCAGCCTCTCTCTACACCCCCTCCACAGCCCAGCACTCCAGTGAGTGAGGAGGAAAAATATATATGGAAGAAAACCACCTATAGATATGGTACTGGAAACCTTTGCCACATCCCAATACAAAAGAGAAAATTGCAAGAGGGCGTGCCCCAGCGATTTTATGGGGAAAGGGTAGTAACCAGAAATGGGAGTAACAAATGTATAAAAATATACAAAATTTATTGAGTACAAAGCAATAATAGAATTAGTGCACAAGGTATATCAACCTAAAAACAAATTAGTCAGACTGAATAGTTAGATAACAGCTATATTCTGAGACACACAGTTGAACTCATAATGAGAGGCCAAGCGATGTGCGGTTCACACAAAGAAGGGGCTTCCATCTCTAAGCTGCTTCACAGCCAAATCGTTCTCCGATTTGGAGAACCTGTCCAGATTGGTGAATGAACACCTTAGACCATTTGTCCTTGCCCTACCCTCATATGTTCATGATACAATTCACCTTTTACAAATAATTGAGGGCGTCCATATGTCTGGTGGCACCATTTTGGCCACTATAGACGTGGAGGCCCTCTATAGTTCAATACCGCACTCTAGAGGGCTTGCATGCATTTGCAGAGTGCTATCCCAAATCAGCCACCACGAGGAATCTTTCAATGAGTTTATACTACTTTCTCTTGGATATATACTCAAGCATAATGTTTTTTTATTTGATGGCCAACATTTCCTCCAGGTACAGGGAGTAGCCATGAGCACCTCTTGTGCCCCTGGCTATGCTAACCTATACCTGGGGGAATGGGAACGTACTATCTTTAAGGATGAGGGTCTCTCCGTGTACCTGTGCCACATTGGTATGTGGCACAGGTACATAGATGACATCTTCATACTTTGGGATGGACCCGAGGAAGTGCTATTTGAGTGTTTGGCCACCCTGAACCACAACTAGTTTAACCTAAAATTCACAATGTCCTTTAGTACCTTCAAAGTTACCTTCTTGGACATCGAAATCTATAAAAACACTGAAAACATGCTCTCCTGTAAGATATTCAGGAAGCCAACTGCAGGGAATACCATCTTACACTCCACCAACTTTCACCCTAAGCCCTTAATCAACTTAATACCATACAGCCAATATCTGCGAATAAAACGCAATTGTTCTAATGACATGGACTACAAACAAGAGGCAAAAGGACTGAAACGATGCCTGTTAAAGAGAGGTTACAGTCACAAATGCCTCAAAAGGGCATTTAATCGTGTAGACACCAAAAATAGACATGACCTCTTATGCTCCAAAGAGGACAAATTTACTAACAATAAGGGTACTAGGATTATCAATACATATTTCAATGATTACCTTAAAGTTAAACATATTTTTGGCAAATACTGGCATCTCCTGACCCCTGATCCTAGTGTGGGACCCTTTGTAACTCCTGCTCCTTTAGTCACCTACAGACGTGCTACTTCTGTGGGTAACTTGTTGGTCAAAAGTGAATTTCGAGGCTCCACCTGAAGTGATCCATGCAAACTTTTTGGCACGTTCCCTTGTGGATCTTGTGCCCATTGCAAATACATGGAAAAAAACATACGATTACCCAATGGCTGGACCTTTACCCCCAGACACTTTGCCAACTGTCAGACTATGGGAGTTGTATACCTCCTACAATGTGGTTGTGGTGGCTATTATATAGGCAAAACCATACAGAAACTGTGGCAAAGACTCTACCGCCACATCCGGACTATGCAACCCAGCAACCCCGATCTCCCTTTGGGAAGACATGTGGCACAGGCCCACAGTGGCCACTTTCCCAAGGTGTCCTTTCTGGTGTTGGACCAAGTGCATCCCAGTTCACGAGGAGATCTCAACAAGCTCCTCCTACAGCGTGAGCTGAGGTGGATCTCGGATTTAAACGTCACCTTTCCTTCAGGCCTTACTGAGGCCTTCAATTTGAAGCCCTTTTTACAGGGCTTCTCTTCTGGAGGCTTCGAATCGGTTATAGTATGTTGTGTGGCGTGAGTGGAACATGAGGCATCCCTGCTGACAAAGGACACCAGCGCCCATGAGGATCGACCAATATTTTGGAGACGGATCTGGCACAAAAAATATGTGTCTATGTAAGAAACATGACATAATAAACCCAAAAGGAGAGCCAGAAAGGATATATGATAATATAAGGTGTATAAATGCATCGCCATGTCATGCAAATGTATACATGGGGTGCATCACCGTAAAGGGTACCATGGTTTGAGCCTCCCACTCCCAGCTGGTCAGGTGGCCCGTGCAGCAGGATATCAAGGCAGTGAAAAGGCAGCAGGACACAGGATCCATAAAGGCACTTACCTATGATTGTCGCTTAATGTAGATATCCCAAATCTGGGACGTTGTGTGGTCCTGGCTGTGCAGCAATAAAGGACTGAGCTTACCTGGCTTATAAGGGTGGGGGGGGGGTCACATGGTATATGCCCAGAATGTGGGCATGATCCAATGGATCGGGCTGGTAGGTGTCAGGTGATCAGGGGGCCCAACACAGGCGATGAGCTTTACTGATCACCTGGTGTGCGTCAGGACTCATCTGCCAAACGATCCCCCAGAACAAGCGGCATGACCACGCAGCACGGCGCAAAGACATCAGACGATGCGAGGCCGCCGACACGCTGGGTGGGCAGTACGTCTCAGGTCGGATGGAAAAGACCATACTGCACACGTGTGAATTGGTATGAAACACCGATTCATAGCATAGCAGAAAAGACTGCCCAGAGGGATGCCCCAAGATGCAAAAAGCACCAGGGGGCCCCCGTGTGTCGGGGAGCCACGGTGTCCAAAAGGCAACAGAGGTGATGGGAAGAAGTCACTATACAATAAATCTCCAATGCATGTGCAATAGAACAGGAATGGAGAAGGTAAAGCCCAACCTGAACATCAAAAATTCAAAAAACACACAAATGTTAACAATATGGATAACAAATACATAACTTAATGGGAAATCAATTTATCATGTATATTAGCATAAATAGTTCGAAAAATAGACATTCAAAGAGCAGGAATAGCCAAAGTTTATACAGGAGAGCCCATAATAATGATGCATAGGAATAGCCTGGATGGGTGGGCGGTAAAGAGGAAGAGGGGAAGGGGAAGTGAGAGAAATGGGTAGACAGGGAAAGGATGGTAGGGAAAGAGGGAAGGGTGGGGGCCAATGTGGGAGTGTTCCCCTGTCGCCCATTAGTAAAACTTGTTACTGTTCCCAATCACATACATAAATGGGTGGGTTGGCAGAATGTCTACATGAATAGGTCTACCCGGTGACATTAGGATCACAGGTTCACATGTCCCTCTCAAAGCCTTCAGAAAAGAAGCCCTGTAAAAAGGGCTTTACATTGAAGGCCTTGTCAAGGCCTGGTGGAGAGGTGGCATTCAAATCCGAGATCCACCTCAGCTCACGCTGTAGGAGGAGCTTGTTGAGATCTCCTCCTCGTGAACTGGGATGCACTCGGTCCAACACCAGAATGGACACCTTGGGAAAGTGGCCACTGTGGGCCTCTGCCACATGTCTTCCCAAAGGGAGATCGGGGTTGCTGGTTTGCATAGCCCGGATGTGGCGGTAGATTCTTTGCCACAGTTTCTGTATGGTTTTGCTTATATAATAACAACCACATTGTAGGAGCTATACAACTGCCATAGTCTGACAGTTGGTAAAGTGTCTGGGGGTAAAGGTCCAGCCATTGGGTAATCGTATGTTTTTTCTGGAGTCCATGTATTTGCAATGGGCAAAAGAGCCACAAGGGAATGTGACAAAAAGTTTGCACGGAGCACCTCGGGTGGAGCCCCGAAATTCACTTTTGACCAACAAGTCACCCACAGAAGTAGCACGTCTGTAGGTGGCTAAGGGGGCAGGAGGTACAAAGATTTCCACACTAGGATCAGAGGTCAGGAGATGCCAGTATGTGCCAAAAATGTGTTTAATTTTAAGGTGATCATTGGAATATGTAGTGATAATCATAGTACCCTTATTGTTCCTAGATTTGTCCTTTTTGTAGAATAAGAGGTTGTGTCTATTTTTGGTGTTTACACGATTAAATGCCTGTTTGAGGCATTTGTAACTGTAACCTCTCTCTAAAAGGCGTCCTTTTGGGCCTTTTGCCTCCTGTTTGTAGTCCACGTCATTAGAACAATTGCATTTTATTTGCAGATATTGGCTGTATGGTATTTAGTTGACTAAGGGCCTAGGGTGAAAGCTGGAGGAGTATAAGATGGTATTCCCTGCAGTTGGCTTCCTGAATAGCTTACAGGAGAGTATGTTTAAGTGTCTTTATAGAGTTCAGTGTCCAAGAAGGTAACTTTGGAGGTACTAAAGGACATTGTGAATTTTAGGTTAAACACGTTGTGGTTCAGGGTGGCCAAACACGCACATAGTAGTTCCTCGGGTCCATCCCAAAGTATGATGTCATCTATGTACCTATGCCACATACCAATGTGGCAAAGGTTCACGGAGAGACCCTCATCTTCAAAGATGGTATGTTCCCATTTCCCCAGGTACAGGTTAGCACAATAGGTGCCCCTGGCTACTCCCTGTACCTGGAGGAAATGTTGGCCATCAAATGAAAAAACATTATGCTTGAGTATATAAAGAAGAAGAAAAGAGGAAAAGAAGTAGGAACAAAGTTCCATAATTGTTTGGAAATAACATTATTACAAAATGCATTGTCAACAAACAAATAGAACTCCTCATTGAAGGTATCAATGATTGCTGTCCTTACTGGTTGATACCAATCAGTGTGGCTCAAAATTTTGGTACATATCTGTACATATTTTTCATTGTCAATAAGGACAATGTTGCCCCCTTTATATGAGGGCTTGATGGTTATATTGTGGTTACTTGACAGGCTTTTCAAGGCTGTCCTTTCGCTCACAGTAAGATTTCCTGAGTGGTTGGATGATGAGCCCAGGACCTAAATCTCCTGACTGTTAGTTTCAGAAAGGTAGCTATTCCATGATTGGAACTAGGGGCAGGGTACATGTCTGATTTTTTCTTTAATGTTGACCTAATACTTGTAGTGATGGCCTTGGCGGATGGGTCATCTACTTGTTTTAATAAGGATTCCAGATCGAGTGTCGATCAAGTCTCTAGAGTCATTCTCCTCTAACAGGGAATTAAGGTTTGCCAGAGCTTGTTGTTCACTGAAGGTACGACACCCTTTGGATCCCGTCTTTTCTTCGTCAAACATGCTTATCAAAAGAAGCTTGCGTGTGTATAAGCGTAAATCTTTGATCACTTCAAACTTATCCAACTCGTGATTGGGGCAAAAAGTGAGTTTTTTAGACAAGACTAGAGTTTCATCTGCCATGAGGGGGTGAGATGAAAGATTAATTACATTAAATTGTGAGGGGGGGGGGGGGGTCGTGTATATTTATGGTATGTTTGGATCAGGGGAGGCGGAGGTTCCCCTGGTTTTTTGGAAAGAATATGGTAGGAATTTTTTCTGTAGGAAAGAGTGAAGGAGTGTTGGCTCCAATGGCTATAGACACTCCAGTGTTGGATGTCTCACCTCGCGCTTGTACTGATTTGCTTCCGGCACAGCCAGAAGGGGTATGGCTATGGTGCTCAGGGGGCGTTTGGTCAGGATAGTCGTCGGAGGAGGATTGTCGCCATCCCAACGTCTTTTGGGTCGTCTAGTGCGTTTAGATTGTTTGGAGGAAATATGAGAGACATTAGAGGATATAGATGAGGTATCCGACATATCAGATTGCCTAGAGGACTGTACCGGGCCACATTGAGTGCCCCTGCTGTTCACTTTTTGTTGCCATTTATAGGCTCTTCCTTCCTGGAAAGCTTGTTTGTCTCTCAAAAATGTCTTTTCCTTCTTGGAGAGTATTGATTTATTGAAGAACTCTATATGATTTCTCAATTTTTCATTTAGTTCCTGGAAGGAAGAGTGAGCTTGCAAAGGTTTTATCTGTGAATAGATTTTCTCTGTTGATGTCAATTTTAATTAGGCGTTTCTGATATTCATCAATTAGAAGACTCATCATTTTAGTGGAGCACAGTTTAAGATTGCTCTCCCATACCATTTTAAAGGTGGGATCAATGTTTTCAAATTAAGGAAAAATCTGTACCCGAAGCCCCAATGGATTGAGGTCCTCCCTAATGTGTTCTTCAAATGTCTTAATATGCCAGTACATGAGCGATTTCTTTTCCAGCCATTTAGTGAGGCTGGAGAATAGGAAAGTTAGTTCAGATTCACGGGATTCATTCTGACCATATTCCCTTTGGAGTTTGGACGCAAAGTCATCACATGCCTGACCACAAAATTCTGCCATGCTAATGAAAAGCCTACTAATAAATATAAAGGTGGATTTTAAGGGGGACTTGGGGGTATCTACTACCCAGTAATGACGAAAAATATATATGGAAGAAAACCACCTATAGATATGGTACTGGAAACCTTCGCCACATCCCAATACAAAAGAGAAAATTGCAAGAGGGGGTGCCCCAGGAATCTTATGTGCAAAGGGTATTAACCAGAAATGGGAGTAACAAGCGTATAAAAATATATACATATATGCGATGTGCATGTACACAGGAGTTCCAACATGTTTCGGAATATAGGTATGGATAATTAATTCCTTCTTCAGGGATGGTGGTTTGAGACAAGCTGTTTTGTCTGGTAATAAAACAGCAGAAATGTAAAAAAATATGGAAATAAAGAAATATGCAAATGTAAGTACACAGTAAGTAACAGCATGGCATATAGCGATGGCAGGTTATAAGAACAGGTAATACTCACAGTATAACTATCTTTTGTGAATTAAAGTCCACATCAGGGTTCACACAAACAAGGGCTTCCATCTCTAAGCTGCTTCATCGAATGCTCTAGATTTTGGCTGGGGGGCTAAGTATACGTCCCCACAGTGCCGATGATACACGGTTACCCGTGCCAAATCGGTTAGAGTATGTTGTGTGGCATGAGTGGAACATCCCTGCCGACAAAGGTCACCGGGGCCCACGAGGATCGACCAAAAATTTGGAGACAGATTTGGCACAAAAAATATGTGTCTTCGTAAGAAACATGACATAATAAATCCAAAAGGAGAGCCACAAAGGATATATGATAATATAAGGTGTGTAAATGCATCGCCATGTCATGCAGATGCATTCATGGGGGTGCATTCATGGGGGTGCATCACCATAAAGGGTACAATGGTGTGAGACACCCACTCCCAGCGGGTCAGGTGGCCCATGCAGCAGGATATCAAGGCAGTGAAAAGGTAGTAGGACACGGGATCCATAAAGGCACTTACCTATGATTGCTATTTAATGTAGATATCCCAAATCTGGGATCTCAGCGAGCCACTGACAGCCTGAGCTGGCCGCTCTGCCCCTTCCACAGCCCAGCGCTCCAGTGAGTGAGGAGGGAGCAGAGCAGAGAGCAGTGACTGACAGCCTGCAGCTCCCTGCTCAGGGAGCTGTCAGAACCGAGTGAACGGCGGTGTTCGATTGCTCGGGTATCAGTGTAGAGGCGCCGCGGGACAGATGTAGCATCGGACCGATGCTGCATCCACCTAGATAAGTATGATTCTAGAAAAAAAACCCAACCCCATACTTCCCTTTTAATAACCTACAAAAGTCCGACAGCCCGTCCGACAGACTTTCGAAGGACTTTTGGCGGACTTGCGGCGGACTTGCGGCAGACTTTCTAATGAACTGACTTGCCTACATACGATCACACAAAAGTCCGACGGATTCGTACGCTGATGACGTACACCGGACTAAAATAAGGAAGTTGATAGCCAGTAGCCAATAGGTGCCCTAGCGTGGGTTTTTGTCCATCGGACTAGCATACAGATGAGCGGATTTCTTTTTTTTTTTTTTTTTGAAAATCTTTTTATTGAGTATAAGACATACAAACAGAAAACAACAATAATCCTGCTACAGCATTGGGACTAGACCCACGCAGGGGCCAGTGCCAACCGGCAACTGGGCTGTTTCCATCATTAGTGACATACAGCTGTAGCACGTCTATAAGAAAAGAACAACAAACAACCTAGTGCTGTATTGGCTCCTGCTCAATTGAAATATCTAAGGATCAGATCATTCATTCGAGACCCAAGGGACAATAGATATCAAATAAACCCATATCAGAGATTACAATACAAAAGTGTCACCCAAAGTATCAAAATCACATCCACCCGTAGAGTGGTATTATGTACATGCTCAATCAGTCTGCGGTTGCCGTGGAGGCCTCCGCCAGCCATTTGGCCCACACTCTACGGTATTTTTTGGGGCATCCTCTATTTTGGTAGGTTTCCTTATAAAGTGGTAGTACTTTATTGACATGTGTTTTCCACAGCAATATTGATGGCGGGGCACGTTTTTTCCAGCAGAGAGTGATAATTTTTCTGGCATAGAAAATCAGGAGTCCTATCAGAGTCCTCTCCGCTATCCTGGGGGCTAATGCTTCTACTAAGCCTAAAAGGCATATCTGCGGGGTTGGGGCTATATCTATTCCCACCACTTCTTTTATTACAGATATTACTTGTGACCAGTAGTTTTGAATTGCTGGGCAGGACCAGAAGATGTGTATAAAGTCGCCCGGATCCCCAGTACACCTCCAACACTCCGAGGACAGGGAGGTTCTCATTTTATGCATTCTATACGGGGTAATATATGCCCGGTGTAATATTTTGTATTGTATGAGGCGGTCACGAAGTGAGACCAGGATTTTGAAGGGGAAGTCCCACACGTCCTCCCAATCCTCGGAGTCCAGTCCCGGGATGTCTTGTGTCCATCGCTGACGGAGCTTTGACAGATCTGGAGAGGAAACTCTGAGGAGATGTGCATAGAGGACCGAAGTTGGTTTCCTGGTGCATTCATATCTTGTGACCCTCTCCAGATCGGATTGCACTATTTGCGTGTCATTGGGTAATATTTGGGCTCTAAACGCATGAGACAGTTGCATATAGCGAAATAAATACGAGGGGGGAACATTATTGTGGCACACTAGATGATTGAAGGGGTGTATTGCCGTGCCGGTGGTGAGGTCAGATATCAGTTTAATGCCACATTTGGCCCATATTTTGGGGTCTGGTAGTGAGTAAAGATGGGGTAAGGTCGGGTTGTTCCATAGGGGGGCGTGTGGGGATACTGCATTCCGTGGGAACTTCTCAAGTCCCAGTCCTGCCTTCCAGGCCCTTAGAGTCGTGTGCATGGAGGTGGTCAAGTCATATGGAGCCTTGGGACCTCGAAGGGGTAAATGTGTTAGGGCCTCCACAGAGCGGACCACCGCAGCCTCCAGAACTGCCGCGGGGTTGGACGCGTCCGGCACTAGCCACCAAACTGCCGTGACCAGCTGAGCTGCCAGAAAATATTTCTGGCAGTCTGGAAACGCCAACCCCCCCTGCGACACCGGACGCATCAGTGTGGACAGTTTAAATCTGGGGGGGTTTGAGCCCCAGAGGAAGGAGGAGAACATTCGGTTCAATTTAGTAAAAAATGAGCAAGGTATCCATTGTGGGGAATTACGGAATAGGTATGTAAATTTAGGTATGGTTTTCATTTTAATTAAGTTAATGCGGCCTAATAAGGATAGAGGAAGGTTCTCCCAGGCTTTTAGTTTAGCTTTGACTCCTTGGACCACCGGGTCTAGGTTAAGGGGGATAAAGCTGGATGCGTCTCTCGAGACGCGCACCCCCAAGTACACCATTTCGTCTACCCATTGCAGTTGGAGATCTGGCGGGGCTAGTCTTTTTGCCTCAGGGTCAATAGCTAGTAACTGGGATTTCGTCCAGTTCACCCGTAATCCTGTTATTTTGGAGAATTCCGTCAATACTTGCAGCGCCCCTCTAAGGGAGGAGTCCGCATCGTTCAGAAAGAGTAGGAGGTCATCCGCGTACAGAGCTACCCTCTCCTCCAGCCACGCTATTTTTAGTCCTTTTATGTGGGCCGAGACCCGCAGTGCCTCCGCCACCGGTTCCATAGCTATTGCGAACAGTGCTGGAGAGAGAGGGCAGCCCTGCCTGGTACCCCTGGACAGTGGGAAGGGGGGAGAGACGTCACCCCCCAGTCTGATGGCCGCCCTCGGGGATTTGTATATAGTTTGCAGCCACCCAATAAAAACCAATGGAAATCCCATCCTCCGCAGAGTTTCCCAGAGAAATGGCCATTCGATCGAATCGAATGCCTTTTCGATATCGAAGGAGGCAACCGTTCTAGTGCCCACATTATCATGTATGGCATGCAAGTTGGTGAATAGTCTGCGGAGGTTAATATCCGTTGATTTATTGGCCATGAATCCAGTCTGGTCTGTGTCTATAATGGAGGGCAGAAGTGGGTTGAGTCTAACAGTAATTAATTTAGATAAGATTTTGAAGTCAATGTTGAGAAGTGCTATGGGCCTGTATGAGGCGCACTGTTTGGGATCTTTATTGGGCTTAAGGATTAGAATAATGTGCGCGTCTGCCATGGAGGGTGGGAGCGCTCCCTCCTTCAGACATTGGGTATACAACGACGAGCGGATTTCTGGGTCCGGCGGAGTTACGCCATAAAGATTTGAAGCATGTTCCAAATCTAAAGTCCGTCAGATTTGTGGCTGGAAAAGTCAGTCGAAAGTCCGGGGAAGCCCACACACGATCGGATTGTCAGCCGGCTTTGGTCCGTCGGCGTCCGTCGGACTTTTGTAGACGAAAATTCCGACCGTGTGTACGCGGCATAACAAGGAACTCAGTTGCTCCCTTTTGGTCTGTTAAAAATATAATTTAAAGTGTTTTGGTATATCTGTTTGATAAGTACAAAAAATGCCCATTGATACTGCCAGAAAAACAGAAATCCAGTGTGAGCTTGTAACTTTCTTTGCACTCTTCGGTGTTATATCAAGCGTGTTGTTATCCCTGCGTAGTTTTCTCTGTGAACTACAGAGCATCTTTTCCGTCTTTGTTGAGGTGATGAGGGCTAATGGGTTCAATGGTCCTACCAAACTAAAGGTGGCCATGCACTATAAGATTTCTCTTAAACAACAGGGGTGGAAGAATCTGTACTGTCAGTTGTTGTATTCTGATAGTTAGCACCCGTGGTTGTCAGAATATCCCATTGCAGGAGGGTGGAAGGGAGGTTGCTGATGGGGCCACCCATCAAATAGCTGAAATCTGCACTTTGTATGGCCAGCTTTACTGTCCTAGGGCAACAACGTTGCTCTTACATGCTACTTGGACCATGCTATATTTACTTTGGTGATAGAACAGAGGAAAAGTCACAGGAACCTTGGAGGCGTAAACCCCAATGTCCATGATGTTGTGTTCTCTTTGGGACACTCAATCAAATTGATTGCGATGATCAAGTAATTTTTTTGAGTGTTAATACTGCTGTGGTCAAGACTGTTTCCAACACAAGTCTGATCTCATTTGTTGTGGGCGTGTGGATTTTTGGATTCCATGAGAATTAACATAACACAAACCCCTTTTTGCCCTGAAGAAGCCCATCTGGGTGAAACACATTGGAATCCTATTTGTGGATTATTTATGAATATTGAGTAACCATTTAATTGGCACCACATTGGAAATATGGGATAGAAACATTGTTGTCTAGAAACATGTTGGGTGAGGTTGATATTCTGTAATATCTCTTATATTATATGTGAAGCACTTTTAAGATGGGGTCTATGAACCCCCTTGATTTGATAGATTTATGGAAGGAGATTGTTCTTTGAAATTTTGTGTTGATGTTCTTTCTGAGAGACCACCCACCTGCATAATCCCTTTTTTTAGAGTATTGTGGTTTGTTCCGCTTTTAAAAAGTTATACTTATATTGAGGAGTTGGTGGGTTTCTAGGGTTTTGGCCCAAAAGAATGATCTTCCATAGATACAGTGGAGTGAGTAAGCGCTGTCAGTAGGGATGTGGCCTTATGGTCATGTGGCCATATTAGGTCAATGATGTTACCAGTAGTCCCTGTTTTATATATGGATGTGGACAATTCCACCTAATGGGACAGCAGCCTGACATAATTGGAAAGTTGCCCTCAGGTTTAGGTTGAACTGAGTTTGGCTCACCCTTAGTTGTTACCCCGGGCCACATATGTCAAACACAAGGCCCAAGGGCAAAATCCGGCCTACCAGGCCTTGTCATGTGGCCCCCACATGCAGCCTAAATGTGGTGGAACTCCATCCCGCCACTTCCAGCTCTCACCCTCCACTTCCACTCCCTGCTGTCACTTGTAAACATGAAAGCCTTCTGTGTTTACAAGAAACAGCTTTGCTTAGCAGCTCCCTGATCTAACAGAACTCTGCATGCTCTCATGGCAGAGACAAATCCCCAGAGAGAGAGAGAACGATCTCCCTGCAAGGTTCCTATAAAGGGAGGTACTAGAGCTGGGCCAGGTATAAGAGAGAGATGCAAGTAAGCTTTGGGGGTAGGAGGGTTGGGGTTGCACAACCTGCACTCTGTACACAGTACACCCATGAACTCTGCTCTCTATACGTAGCGCACCACTAAACCCTGCATTCTGTACACAGCGCAGCTTTGAGCTCTGCACTACGTAATAAATGCACCCCTGAGCTTTGCAGTCTGTACATAGCACAAAACTAAATCATGCATTCTGTACACAGCACACCTGTGAGCTCTGCACTCTGTATGGTGCACCACTAAACCATGCGTTCTGTACACAGCACACCCCTGAACTCTGCAGTCTGTACATAGCGCACCACTAAATCCTGCATTCTGTACACAGCACACCCCTGAGCTCTGCAGTCTGTACATAGCGCATCACTAAATGCTGCATTCTGTACACAGCACACCGCTGAGCTCTGCAGTCTGTATGTTGTGCACCACTAAACCCTGCATTCTGTACACAGCACACCCCTGAGCTCTGCACTCTGTTTGTAGCGCACCACTAAACCCTGTATTCTGTACACAGAGCACCCCTGAGCTCTGCACTCTGTACCTAGCGCACCACCAGGGCACCCCTGAGCTCTGCTTTTCGTACACACTGCACCCCTGAGCTCTGCAGTCTGTGCACAGCGCACCCCTGAGTTCTGAAGTCTGTACATAGCACACCACTAAACTCTGCATTCTGTGCACAGCGCACCCCTAAACCCTGCATTCTGTACATAATACACCACTAAACTCTGCATTCTGTATATAGTACACCACTAAACCCTGCATTCTGTACACAGCGCACCCCTAAACCCTGCATTCTGTACATAGTACACCTCTAAAACCTGCATTCTGTGCATAGCACACCCCTGAACCCTGCACTCTGTACGTAGCATAATCCTGAACTCTGTCCTCCGTACGTAGCATAATCCTGAACTCTACAATGTGTACGTAATGCACTCCTGAACCCTGCAATCTGTACTTAGCGCACCCCAGATACAACTGGCCCTTTGAGGGCAACTATACTGCTGATAGGGCCCACAAAGAAACTGAGTTGGACACCCCTGCTTAGGCCAAGAAGTGTGTTACTGGTAGGATCACCAGGTAAGCATAAAGGGAAAAAGTCTAAAAATGAAAACTAGTGAATCCACCACATCTAAGAACTGGTAAGCTGAATTATATTACATTTTTGTTGTTGGATTTAAATGTTCTTTAAGTTTCCATAAAATTAGGCCTATTACCAACTAGTACTAATATTGGGTTACATGTGTTTGGTGAAAGAAAACAAAACTAATAAAGTTGTTTTGTTAATGTATCTGTTTTTCCTTGATGTAAATGTAGTTAGAGTGAGATCTCTAAAGAAAAGAACCTCGTGTCAATTCTCAGCGCTGTGGGGTTGAGGGCTCGATTCTCCTCCTGCTTCGTTCATGAAATAGCTGTTTCTGTGCCACCAAGAGAGTCTAATCTGTATTGTCACACTGGTTATTTGATCCCTGCAGAACACCAAGCACCGGCAGCTTGGATGCTCCACACCTGTTCACTGCACTTTCACGGGTGACTAGAGAGGAAAAGCACGAGTCTTACAACCTGAAACCTATGCAGCAATTTCCTAAAGCTTTTTTGAAGTGTGTTAATCTTCTCATTGAAAACATCAGAAACATCACCAGTTGTCTGGGTTATTATTTCTGAAAAAAAAATGTCCACCCAATCTATATTAAAGGAGAGAGCTGGCACAGGCTGTTTTTTTTTTTTTTAACTTGGCCTAGAAGTACGCTTGTTTTCAGATTTTTAGAAACTGGAGTGTTTGTTTTTGCAGCAAGAGTTTGCATACCACATGTTTTGGCACACACAATTTTGGCAAAGCCATGCCAAGGGCAACGTATGTTGTAGGCAAAAGGGAAGGAGCATTGTCTATAGAGACTGGGGCCTAGCAAAACCCAGTGGGCATACAGGCAAGCTTGGGCCAATTGATCTCAAGCCCAATGCTACCTGCATAGTCCCAGTTAGAGATGAGATTTAAACTTCCATCCATGCAGTGTTTAACATGACTTTTATAAGTCGATAGTTCACCAAACTGGCAAACTAAATGGCCAGTTTGCCCACCCACCAAACCTCCAATGGCTCCAATGGTTCCAACCAGAAGTCATTCATTTAATGGTGGTATCATTACTGCAGCTAAATGTGTGACTTCCTGTTCCTTTGGTTGCCAGGATGATGGTGCTTACCTGCATCCTAGCAACCAAGGACACTGAGCGGACTGACCATCTGCCTCCAGTCCACCAAGGATAAGTGTCTGAAATGGAATTAAAGGGGGAACCCAACACAATGTTTTTTGGTTTTGTTTATTGTTTTTTCATCGGATCCCTACTAACGAATTGTAATTATTGCAGCCAGAAGTCATTTATTTAACGGTGGTATCATTACTGCAGGCCAGCCACCTACACCCCCCCCCCCCCCCCCCCCAAGGATAAGGGTCTGATATGGAATTAGAGGGGGAACTCAACACCATATTTTTTTTGTTTTGTTTATTGTTTTTTTCATGGGGTTCCTCCTAACAATCTGTAATTATTTCAACCATTTATTTAATGGTGGTATCACTACTGCAACTAAATATATGATTTCCTGTTCCTTTGGTTGCCAGGATGCTGGGGGCTGCCTGCATCCTAGCAACCAAGGACATTGTGGGGGCCGGCCATCTACATCCACCAAGGATAAGTGTCTGGTATGTAATTAGAGGGGGAACCCAACACCATGGTTTTTTTTTTTGTTTATTGTTTTTTGTGGGGTCCCTCCTAACAACCTTTAATTATTGCAACCAGAAGTCATTTATTGAATGGTGGTATCACTACTACAACTAAATGTATTCTTCCTGCTCCTTTGGTTGCTAGGATGCTGATGGCTGCCTGCAACCATCAAGGATTAGGGTCTGGTATGGATTTTTCGGGGGAACCCCCACACCATTTTTATTGGTCTGGTCATTGTTTTTTTCGTGGGGTCCCTCCCAACAACATGTACTAGACCCTCATCCAGGGTGAAGGAAACCTCAGCAGCTTCATTTACAAACAGAATGGGAAATGACATTTAGTAGCAATTTAAATGTCTTTTTATTTTCTTCATAAATGTCTCTCATCAACGTGGGGCAAGGTGCTTTGGTGGGGAGCCCCCTTGCCCCAAAGCACCCTCCACCCCCATGTTGAGGGCATGGTGGCAGCAACACAATGCATTTAGGCATCTAGATGTGGTGAAGATAACTTGCTGAAATTCAAACCGAGCATCAGAATGAGGAAGAAAGGGGACTTAAGTGACTTTGAACTTTTGATCTGAGTATTTTAAAAACTGTGCTACTGGGATTTTCATGCACAACCATCTCTCGGGTTTACAGAGAATGGTCCAAAAAAGAGAAAATATCCAGTGAGCTGTAGTTGTGTGGAGGAAAATGCCTTGTTGATGTCAGAGGTCAGAGGAAAATGGGCAGACTCAAATAACCACTCGTTACAACCAAGGTATACAGAGTACCATCTCTGAATGCAAAACACACCGAACCTTGAAGCAGATGGGCTACAGCACCAAAAAAACACTCAGGGTGCCACTCTTGTCAGCTAAGAACAGGAAACTGAGGCTAAAATTGGCACAGGCTCAACAAAATTGGACAATAGAAGATTGGAAAAACGTTGCCTGGTCTGATGAGTCTCGATTTCAACTGCGACATTCAGATGGTCGGGTCAGAATTTGGTGTAAACAACATGAAAGCATGGATCCATCCTGCCTTGTATCAATGGTTCAGGCTGGTGGTGGTGTAATGGTGAGGGGGGATATTTTCTTGGCACACTTTGTGCCCCTTAGTACCAATTGAGCATTATTTAAATGCCACGACCTACCTGAGTGTTGTTGCTGACCATGCCCATCCCTTTATGACTTCAGTGTACCCATCTTCTGATGGCTCCTTCCAGCAGGATAATGCACCAATGTCACAAAGCTCCAATCATCTCACCACTGGTTTCTTGAACATAACAATGAGGTCACTGTACTCCAATGGCCTCCACAGTCACCAGATCATAATCCAATAGAGCCCCTTTGGGATATGGTGGAATGGGAGATTTGCATCATGGATGTGCAGCTGACAAATCTGCAGCAACTACGTGATGCTATCATGTCACTATGGCCAAAATCTGTGAGGAATGTTTCCAACACCTTGTTGAATCTATGCCACGAAGAATGAAGGGAGTCCTGAAGGCAAAAGGGGGTCCACCCCGGCACTAGCAAGGTGTTCCTAATAAAGTGGCCGGTGAGTGTATATTACATACATAAAGTTTGAATAAAGTAAACAATCTTTACAAAAAACTCACTCCTTTTCATGCAAAAAGAAATGGTCATTCACTATAGAAGATTACATATTACAATATTACATATTTTCACACTTGGGGTTAGCAGCTTTACAACTTAATTATACTTGTAGCCAGTGGCGTCGCTAGGGGGTGGCTTTTGGGGCTATAGCCCTGAATCTGGGGCCCATAGCCCCGAGTCTCTGTAGGGGTCCCCAAGGGGAGGGGAGGCTCTCTGGGGACCCTGATTTAAGTGGGGGGCTCTCTGGGGACCCTGATGCAAGGGGGAGGCTCTCTGTGGATGCTGATTTTAAGGGGGAGGCTCTCTGGGGGCCCTAATGTAAGGAGGAGGCTCTCTGGGGACCCTGATGTAAGGGGGGGCTCTCTGGGGACCCTGATGTAAGGGGAGCTCTCTGGGGACCCTGATGTAAGTGGGGGGCTCTCTGGGGATATATACACACACGTATATTACTATATATACATGTGTATGCCTGCCCAAGCGTATCACTTTCTTTACTACGCTGCTATGGGCTCTAGCCCCAGATCTTTTGTAGACCTAGCAACGTCCCTGCTTGTAGCACTGCCCCCTTGGGGACTGCTGAGAATTACCTGCTTATCTGCATGGCCATGACCAAGTGAACCTTCCAAACCACCTGACACTCTGGGTTCAGACATCCTTGTAACACTGTACAGCAAGAATCAAACAAATCAGTAGTATTAAGTTCTGAAATATTTTGCTTGAACCAAATAAAGGAACTTATTTCACAGAAAGAGGTAATAAATCTGCTAAGCCGTGATAACAGTGCCAACGCAGCAAACAAATTCCTCCCAAGGACACAAACAATGGTTCAGCAACGAACAATATTATATACATATATATACACTGTACTTAGATCCAAAATCACCTCCTAGCGGATGTTTAAGTGAACTACTTATGTGGCTACTTTGAGAAAGATATAATCTAACCAGCCTATGCCAGGAGGGCCGGCAGGGCCTGAAGAGGTGGTACTGGTAGCAGTAGTCACATGTTGGACAGCTATTACTACTACCATTTTTGCTACACCATAGGTCCCTGCCTGCAAAGGGCATTTGCTTTGGGTCTGGCTGAGCCGGCGTCAGGCCCCAACCACAGTGCTAGCTGGTCTTGGGAGTGATAGTCTGCAAGCAAGAGTATGTGCTGGAGGAGAAGAGAAGAGGTTGTATATACCAGTGGTATACATAGTTCAGTTCCTAAATTTCCTATCTTCAATCAAGTGGCCATCCCTCATTCAAGTTCTATTCCCCTAATAAAAGGACTGTTTCTTGACTTACGTGTGCCTGGAAACTCATGTATCTGGTGGGAGACGGACCATAATCACCAGCAGCCCTATGTGGGTACAGCTACACAAAGAAGACACCATAATGTCATTTGTTTCTTCTGTACAGTTATTGGACAGGGAATTAGCATTATTTTTAAAGAAATTATTCTTCATCACACAAACTTTAATTGAAACTGATTATTTTCAGATAATGTCCTGATTTTTTTTTTACATCTCTGAATATTAAAGCAGTAGTAAAGTAATGTGCTAGTATGTATTGCATACTAGCACATTCTGAAAGACTAATGCCGTGTACACACGAGCGGAATGTCCGACAGAAAAGTCCGACAGGAGCTTTTCATCGTATATTCCGATCGTGTGTAGGCCTCATCGGACTTTTAAAGTTGAAAATTCTGACGGACCTAGAAATAGAACATGTTCCAATTATTTCCGACGGAACCAATTCCTATCGGGAAAACCGCTCGTCTGTATGCTGTTCCGAGGGACCAAAAACTACGCATGCTCTGAAGCAAGTACGAAACGGAAGCTATTGGCTACTGGCTATTGAACTTTCTTTTTCTAGTCTTGTCGTACGTGTTGTACGTCACCGCGTTCTGGACGGTCGGAATTTGGTGTGACCGTGTGTATGCAAGACAGCTTGAGCGGAATTCCGTCGGAAAAAGTTTCAGAGTTTATTCCGACGGGAAAACCGGTCGTGTGTACAGGGCATTACTTTAAAACTAAGCCCTTCCAGGCTTAGTTTTAAAGTTTGGGGGTCTCTGGCCTTCTGACTGGCGGAGCCGCGATGATGTCACTCCCACGCATGTGTGTGGGAGTCTCGGCCGTGGCACACAGCTCTGCACGTTTAGGCGATATTAATTTTACCTACAGGTAAGATTTACTATAAGACTACCTGTAGGTAAAAATATTAAAACAGAGTTTACTACCACTTTAACCGCTTGCCGACCAGCCGCCGCAGTTTTACTGAAGCAGAATGGCACGGTAGGGTAGAAACGACGTTACCTTACGTCGCTTCGCCTTTTGGCCACTAGGGGTGTGCGTGCGCCACCAGAGGAGGCGCGCGCCCGCAGCGATGCGAGTGCCTGGCGGGCACGATGACCTCCGAGCTCCCGCGATTGCTCGTGACAGGGCGAGAACCGGGATCTGTGTATGTAAACACACAGATCCCGGTTCTTTCAGGGGAGAGGAGACAGATCGTGTGTTCATACTATGTATGGACACCGATCTCTCTCTCCTCCTAGACAGTCCCATCCCCCCTACAGTTAGAACACACCTAGGGAACACAGTTAAACCCTTGATCGCCCCCTAGTGTTAACCCCTTCCCTGCCAGTGACATTTACACAGTAATTAGTGCATTTTTATAGCACTGATCGCTGTATAGTTGTCAATGGTTTCAAAAATGTGTCAAAAGTGTCTGATGTGTCAACCATAATGTCGCAGTCCCGATAAAAATCGCAGATCGCTGCCATTACTAGTAAAAAAAAAAAATAATAATAAAAATGCCATAAATCTATCCCCTATTTTGTAGACGCTATAACTTTTGCGCAAACCAATCAATATACGCTTATTGCGATTTTTTTTTACCAAAAATATGTAGAAGAATACATATTGGCCTAAACTGAGAAGAAAACATTTTTTTGATAAAAAATGTGGGATATTTATTATAGCAAAAAGTAAAAAAGATATTGGGGTTTATTTACTAAAGGCAACTCCACTTTAGACTACTGCTTCAGCCCCGGAAGATTTGGCTGCTCAATGGCCAGGCCATTTTTTGCAATTCGGCACTGCGTCGCTTTAACTGACAATTGCGCGGTCATGTGACGCTGCACCCAAACAAAATTGACGTCCTTTTTTCCTCACAAATAGAGCTTTCTTTTGGTGGTATTTGATTGCCTCTGGGTTTTTTATTGTTTGCGCTATACACAAAAGAGGAGCGACAAGTTTGAAAAAAACACTTGCAGTGCACTTGGAAGTGCAGTAGCTGTAGATCCGGGGGGGACATGCAAGGAAAATAAAAAACATCATTTTTTTCTTGCATATGATTGGATGATAAAATCAGCAGAGCTTCCCCATATTTCAGAACTTCCCCTCAGATCTACAGGGACTACACAAGTGCACTTGTAGTGCAAAGTGAATTTGCCTTTAGTAAATTTTTTCAAAATTGTCGCTCTTCTTTTGTTTATAGTGCAAAAAGTAAAAAACGCAGAGGCGATCAAATACCACCAAAAGAAAGCTCTATTTGTGGGGAAAAAAAGGATGTCAATTTTGTTTGGGTACAGCCTTGTACGACTGTTCAATTGTCAGTTAAAACGACGCAGTGCCGAATCGCAGAAAATGGCCTGGCCATTGAGCAGCCAAATCTTCCAGGGCTGAAGCGGTTAATAAAACCTATTTTTACATAAACGTACTTGTAATTTCTTTTTACCGTCCCGTTTTGTGCTATGTCCCTTTAAGGCTCTGCCTTACATGTTACATAAAGGTGACTTTGTACTTGCAATGTTTGGAGAATTGTGCTTGCTGACTCTGTACGTGTTCTCCGCCAAATAAGCATCCCCGAAAAAAGAAAACCCTTACTGCAAAATGTATGTTACCCCGTCCCAGCCAATAAACACCACAACTAAAACAACACAGGACTGGCTACGGCTTCAACTCGCTGGAGCTTCTAAATCACCCTGCTAACATTACCGACATCCACCGTTTCTAGAGTGTAAACACAACTTCCTTTTTACAAATTCTTTTACACAAGGGCCACCAACTGCTGCCAACCACAGGAATAACTACACGCATAAATCCAAACTTGTCCCAGGCAGGGGAAAAAAAAGTCATCGCTGCTTAGCTAAAAAACGAGCTTAGCCAAGTTCACAGCAAACGCTTTCAGGATGCACCTCAAGGGGTGCCATGGTTCAGGGTGCACAGAAGTAGAGGTCCTGTATTTTAAAGTGGTTGTAAACTCTCCCCGACAACTTTGTCCCATGTAAATCAGCATAAAAAACCCTAATGGACACTACTTGTAGATATCTCCTTACTTGCTTAGTATTGTTGTAATCCCTTTTGTTCTTTAGAATAACTTCACTGAGCATGCCCAGATCTCCCCTCATTTACGGCACACTCTGTGTACTTATCTGTCAATTATCAGATCTTCCTACGGCACAACTCTGAAATCCCACCAGACTGCATAATCACTCAGAGCTTCCTACTACACCCCATGTGACCATGTGACATCACATGCAGTGTAAACTTGGGCATTGGACAGGATTACTGCAGCCTTATCAGCTGAAGCTGATAAGACTGACACAGGCAAACACTAGATAACAGACACAAGTAAATACTATGAAATAAAACAAGTCAGCTATGAGCAGTGCAACAGGGTTGCCATAGAAACGTTGGATTGAGAAGGAGGCTTGGTTAAAGCGGAGTTTCACCCTAAAGTGGAACTTCCGCTCATCGGATTCCTCCCCCCCTCCGGTGCCACAGTTGGCACCTTTCAGGGGGGGGGTCTAATACAGGTATCTGCAACCACTTCGGGGCTTAGACAGCCGCAGAATATCCGCAAATGCCCCCCCCCCCCCCCCCCCCCCGTTGTGTTCTGGGAAACACACAGTTCCCAGAACACAACAGGGACCAGTGCAAAGGCGCAGCGCGACTCGCGCATGCGCAGTAGGGAACCGGGCAGTGAAGCCGCAGCGCTTCACTTCCTGATTCCCTGACGGAGGATGGCGGTGGGGGCACCTGAGAGCCGAGTGATTGATCGGCTTTGGCTGCCGACATCGCTGGACCCTGGGACAGGTAAGTGTCCATTTATTAAAAGTCAGCAGCTGCAGTATTTGTAGCTGTTGGCTTTTAATAATTTTTTTTACGGTGGAGCTTTAACAATACAGGAAGTGCTCAATGTAAGGGCTGAAATACACTCTACTGTGGACTCAGTACTCAATACTTAAGATGGCGCTGCCTAACCCCTAGAAACAAGTTTTTTAAAGTTTCTTCAAACAGTAAGTAATATGCGATTTGGGCTGGATTACAGTGGCTATAGTTTGATAATTACTTATTATAATGGACTAAATGAAAAGCAGCATCAGAGTGGGAGAGTTTACTTCCTCTTTAAGGTTGGCAGAACTGCAACTCTGGAGATTGGTGTGGGCTCCATGAGCTGGAGATGTGAAGTGGAGATGAGTTCTTGAAACGATGGCAGAGAGGAACCAAGCACTGGGGTATAAACTGGAGCCGAGCTCAACATTTGTTTTTTTATCAAGCTCAGGAGCTAGAGGAGAACTGGAGATGAGTTCCTGGAGATCAAAGTGATTGTAAAGGCTCATTAAAAAAAAAAAATAACAAACATGTTATACTTAACTCCTCTGTGCAGTTGGTTTTGCACAGAGCAGACCCGATCCTCCTTTTCTTGGGTCCCTCTTTGCTGCTCCTAGCCCCTCCCTCTTTTAAATGCCCCTCAGCCAGCAGCTTGCTACAGGGGGCACACAAGCCGAGTCAGAGCTCTGCGTATCCTTCCAGACACGGAGCCCCGACCTCTCTCTCTCTCCTGATTGACTGACTGACTTTGATTGACAGCCGAGGGAGCCAATGGCGCCGCTGTTCTGTCTCAGCCAATCAGGGGGAGTGTCCTGGATGGCTGAAGGGATCGTGGACATCGCTGGAGAGAGAAGGCGCTCAGGTAGGTAATAAGGGGGTGCTGGGGGGGCTGCTACACACAGAAGGTTTTGTTATCTTAAAGGGGTTGTAAAGGTAAAAATTTTTTCACCTTAATGCATTCTATGCATTAAGGTGAAAAAACTTTTGACAATACCGGCGCCCCCAGCCCCCCCGTTTTACTTACCTGACGCCTCGAATCTTCGCTGCTCGTTCTCATCATCTCCATTGCAGCTCAGCCTGGTCGCTGATTGGCTGCAGTGGATGGATTGAAAGCAGCGCAGCCATTGGCTCGCGCTGCTGTCAATCACATCCGATGACGCGGCGCGCCGGGGGCGGGGCCGAGTGATACAGCGAGCGGCTATAGCCGCCGGCTGTATCACGGGAGCGCGCCCGCAAGCACTCACCACCATGCGAGGGAGCTCGCATTAAGGTGGTTAATTATTGCGGGGAGGAGCTGAAACAGCCGCCGAGGTTCGGGGCCACTCTGTGCAGAACGAGCTGCACAGTGAAGGTAAGTATAACATGTTTGTTATTTTAAAAAAAAAAAAAATTACCTTTACAACCCCTTTAATGCATAGAATGCATTAGGATAAAAAACCTTCTGCCTTTATAACCCCTTTAACTAGAAGCAGAGGGGAAATGATTTTATGAATTGTAACCGCCGGGTGGTGGTTAAATGGTGGTGGAATACTTAAAAAAGTATTCATACCCCTTGAAATACCCCTTGAAATTTTTCACATTTTCTCATGTTACAAGCAAAAATGTAAATGTATTTTATTGGGATTTTATGTGCTAGACCAGTGATGACGAACCTTGGCACCCCAGATGTTTTGGAACTACATTTCCCATGATGCTCAACTACACTGCAGAGTGCATGGGAAATGTAGTTCCAAAACATCTGGTGTGCCAAGGCTCGCCATCACTGTGCTAGACCAACACAAAGTGATGATATGATAAATGGTTTTCAACATTTTTTACAAAATTTTCAAAGTCTTGCCACAGATTCTAATTGGATTTAGGTCTGGACTTTGACTGGGCCATTCTAACACATGAATATGCTTTGATCTAAAACATTCCATTGTAGCTCTGGCTGTATGTTTAGGGTTGTTGTCCTACTGGAAGGAACCTCCTCCCCAGTCTCAGACTGGGTCCCCTACATCCAATTCGCAATAGCAGAAGATTGTGATTGGCTCTCTATGGAGCCAGTTCACACATCTCCGCTGCGGCTCTGTTTTTGGTCCGTTTCAGGTCCAGAATTCAGCCAACAATTCGGGCTGAAATTGGACCTGAAATGGTGAACGGGGACGCACTGGACCTCTGTTGTGAGCTGCATCGGCATTAGATGTGAACCCAGCCTCAAGTCTTTTGCAGACTCTAATGCTGTGTACACATGACCAGACTTTTGGACAGCAAAGGTCCGACGGAACGAATCCGCCGGACAATTCAATCGTGTGTGGGATTCATCGGACCTTTGCTGTCAAAAAATCAGACGGACTTTAGAAATAGAACATGTTTCAAATCTTTCCGACGGACTCGAGTCTGGTTTAAAAAATCTGTTTGTCTGTATGCTAGACCGACGGATGAACAATGATGCTAGGGCAGCTATTGGCTACTGAACTTCCTTATGCTAGTCCGGTCATACGTCATCACATTCGAATCAGTCGGACTTTGGTGTGATTGTGTGTAGGCAAGTCTGTTGCGTCGGAACTCCGTCGGAACTCCGTTGAAAGTCCGTCAAAAAGTCCTTCGGAGTTCAGTCTGTCGAAGGTCCGCTCGTGTGTACACGGCATAACAGGTTTTCTTCCAAGATTGCCCTGTATTTGGCTCCATCCATCTTCCCATCAACTCTGACCAGCTTCCCTGTCCCTGCTGAAGAAAAGCATCCCCACAACACGATGCTGCCACCACCATGTTTCACGGTGGGGATGGTGTGTTCCGGGTGATGTGCAGTGTTAGTTTTCCACCACACATAGCATTTTGCTTTTAGGCCAAAAACTTACATTTTGGTCTCATCTGACCAGAGCACCTTCTTCCACATGTTTGCTGTGTCCACCACATGGCTTCTCGTAAACTGCAAACAGGACTTCTTATGGCCTAACCCTGCTTTAAACTTCTCCACAACTTTATCCCTAAACTGTCTGGTGTGTTCCTTGGCCTTCATGATGCTATTTGTTTACTAAGATTCTTTAACAAACCTCTGAGGGCTTCGCAGAACAGCTGTATTTATACTGAGATTACACACAGGTGGACTCTGTTTACTAATTAGGTGACTTCTGAAGGCAATTGGTTCCACTAGATTTTAGTTAGGGGCAGGGCTTTTTTTTAGCGGGAACACGGGGGAAGACATTTCCCGCACCTCCAGCACTGAATGTATGTAATAGCATGGGGTGTGGGGTGTGCCGGAGGGTCTATTGAGGTTGGCTAGCTGGGGGATCTATTGTCACTGGTGGGGATCTGATTTTGTGTGAGAGTCCATTGTTGCTGATGGGGAATCTATTGTTGCTGGGGGGGGTCTTATATTGCTGGAAGGGATCTACTGTTGAGGGTGAGGTCTATTTTTACTGGCTTCTGGTGTTTGGTATTTTTGAATGCTTTTAAGTGCAAAGGAGGAATTTGGGGTTTTAAGAGGACCTGTCACTGCCTACTGCTGTTACAAGGATTTTTACATTCCTTGTGACAGCAATAAACGTGATTAAAAAAAAAATGAACGCAACAGTGAAAATAAAAAAAATTTAAATAAACTGATCATTAAAAAAAAAAAAAAAAAACTGTAAGTGCCCCCCGTCCTCCCATGCTTGCGCGCAAAAAGTGAATGCACGCAAACAGTGATCGTCCCACACATGCGAGGTATCGCCACAAACGTCAAATCTTGGGCAGTAATTCTAGCACAAAAAAGGCAGAAAAGGCCCAGACTGGAAGTAGTTAACAGTATCATAAAATTATTTAGGTTACCAATAATCATAAAAATATGCACCCACAGTGTGGAGTATGCTGTGTTCCCTGAAGGTTCCAAATAGTGTATGCTCTACATGTTTTGCGACTGGAATCGCTTCTTCAGGAGCTTATAATGCATCTACATAGAAAAGGAATATACATGATACACACAGATAATATATTTGCAAAAATAGAAATGTACATAACACTTACTAGATGTAGCGGTACCCACGTAGGGACTGCTGGTACTTGCTAATAGAGGTGTCACTAAGCTAAGCGAATTACAGTTCACAGAATCCTACAAGATAATCAATAGGGAGGGAGACCCCTGTAAGAGATGGACTCAGATAAAATAATTTTCCAGATGGTGGTAACTAAGATGCAAGACATAAAAATACCTTTAACAGGCCACTAACGGTACATCAGAAGCCGCCTTAAGCATAGGCTTCTCCACTCGATCATCTGCAGTGTGTAGAGTTGTAAATGATCCCGCAACCGTCCACAGGGCCACACAAAAAGTAAAGTCTGCTATTTACCTTCACCCCTACTCTACATTGTTGAAATGCTGTAAGAAAAAAAATTAAATAGTATAGCGCTACCCCCGGTGAATGTGGTTCATCTCCCAACCTTCACATCCAGGCAAACAAATTTCCAGGCACACAGAGTCAAGAAGCAATCCTTGCGACTTTGTTTTTGTTTTATTAGGGGAATAGAACTTGGATGAGGATAAGGTGAATATGGGATGCCCACTTGATTGAAGAAAAACTGGTAGGGACTCAACTATATACAGTCAGTATATACAATCTCTTCGAAACCTCCAGCACATACACATGCTTGCAGACTATCCCTCCCAGGACCAGCTAGCACTGATGTGGGGATCTGACTCTGTTAGACCCAAAGCAAATGCCCTTTGCAGGAAGGGACCGCAGCCCCTATGGTGTAGCAAAATAAATGGTAGTCCTTAGTAATAGCTGTCCTACATGTGACTACTACTCCCAGTACCACCTCTTCAGGCACTGCCAACCCTCCTGGCTGCAGCTGCCCCTTTCCACTGCCTATTCCACCACAGTCCTCCTGACTGGCTCTGCACCCACCCCAGACTGCTCCACCCCAGTCCTCTCAGGTTTGCCTCCCAGTCCTTCTGACTGAGTGTCACTCACCAGCCCTCTTGGCTGTTCCTGTTCCTCCTGGAGACTTGCCCGGCACTGTTCTCCTGCTGTCCTCTCCTTGCTCCCAGTGCCTTCTGGCCAGGTGGGTTTTGGGAAGGTCCCGTCCACACCCCAGCCCAGATCCAAGGTCACCCCCCCAGACTGGGGAGCTCCCCCAAAAGCCACGACAGCCCTACACTCCATCTCCAGCTTCCACCTGAACTCTCCTCCCCAGCTGCGCTGATCCTGAGTATTTGAGGGGGCCTGGTATAATAAAAATCCGCGCTTAGGAAAAGAGTTGCAGCCTCCCCTAATTGGTTCCCAATGGGACCTATAGGAGTATGTAAAGGAGAGTAGGGAAATGGCGCTACCCTATATGGCGCAAAGTGTTTATTTGTGAAGTGATTGGGTTATAATTCTAACCTAGCATCAAATAAATAAAATACCAGTGTACATAATCCTGAGAAAGAGTAAATATAAAAATAACTGAAAAACCTATAAAAAAGTGTAAAGACCATCTACCACTTGGTATATGGATTGTTTTATAAAGTGAATAAGTGTTGTGGGTATATGTGAATGGGTAGAGATGCAACTCAACTAAATTGAGTTTTGAAAAGCACATCTTCCCTCACCCATCCACACCAAGACCTATAATAAAATATAAACCAATCCAATGACCAGAAATAACAATAGTAATAAACCATAAAAAATATATATATGCAGATTTCTCCACACCTTAATACATGTGAACATTAATAATATAAACCACCCAGCAGACCTTGCATATAAAGTCCACGGTAATTAATTAATAGGTAAGTGTTCAATAATATGGTCCAAGTCCCTGGACAAAAAGTGAACTTATTGTGAAAAAGTTTATGCCATAATTGGAAAAA
Organism: Lithobates septentrionalis; assembly: GCA_037952835.1. NCBI lineage: Eukaryota > Metazoa > Chordata > Amphibia > Anura > Ranidae > Lithobates > Lithobates septentrionalis. The sequence goes on from JBBDGP010002263.1 coordinate 1,220,571, forward strand.
AATATATAAAAGATAAAAAGTAAACAAACAAAACGTGGTCTCAGATTCCAAGCAAAAATTCAAGTGACTTCTGTGCCCAGCAGGTATGGTGACTTGGTGTTCCCCCAATGGGTCCCCACTCACCAAAAGTAGTTACCCCTGCAGGGGTAGTAAGCATAGAGTGGGCAGCTATACATAGATCTCCCCCTTGGAAAGCCGCGTTGGTCCTCTGCACCTCCGTCAGCTTATCAGCCCGTTCTTTTATTCCATAGACCTCCAGAGTGTATTCCGAATCAGGGTTCCTCAGATTCCTTCACCGCAGCAAGCGGCACGATCCTCACAGGAAAAGGCAAGGGGCTCCCATAGTGTAGCATAAAACGATTTATTTAAAATATATAAAAAAATACACAAACGCTAACCGGCAATGGTACAATGAAGCAAGGACGCATGCAGCAAATTAGGCAGGAGGCCAGTCCGTGGCGTGCGTGCCAGCTGCGTTCCAAGCTAGAACCTTCGGGGTATGATGTAAGAACGTGGCTCCACCTTACGCGTTTTGTCACAGGACGTTCTCAAAGGCGGTGCCATCACTCCACGCTCCACGTATCATATAGGCAGGCGGACTCTGTGACACCTCCCCTCCGATTGCAATGGACAAATAAGCAATTAGAGGTGCTACGAGTATACCGGCCAGGGGATGTTGTCGGAATACATGAATGGAGCCGCTCGTCTATGTGCATTAGCAGACAGAGAAAATACAGACACAGCAGATGTAATACCCATACGTGTGTGTATATAAACATGGTGACAGGTATATGTGATCATCCCTTAATAACAAACCATATGGGTAAGTGTGCTGAAATTATGGATTATTACGAGTACACAACTGGAAAGTTATATGTACTCAGAATAAATGTTATATGTATTATAATAAAAATAAGAATAAAACTAGAAGAGGACGGCAGAGGACTTTTTATCTTTTATATATTTTTTCCACTTATGGCATAAACTTTTTCACAATAAGTTCACTTTTTGTCCAGGGACTTGGACCATATTATTGAACACTTACCTATTAATTAATTACCGTGGACTTTATATGCATGGTCTGCTGGGTGATTTATATTATTAATGTTCACATGTATTAAGGTGTGGAGAAATCTGCATATATATATTTTTTATGGTTTATTACTATTGTTATTTCTGGTCATTGGATTGGTTTATATTTTATTATAGGTCTTGGCGTGGATGGGTGAGGGTAGCTGTGCTTTCAAAACTCAATTTAGTTGAGTTGCATCTATACCCATTCACATATACCCACAACACTTATTCACTTTATAACACAATCCATATACCCAGTGGTAGATGGTCTGCACACTTTTTATAGGTTTTTCAGTTATTTTTATATTTACTCTTTCTCAGGATTATGTACACTGGTATTTTATTTATTTTATTATTTAATGGGTTTACTTATAGCATTTAGCAAGAGGTTGGGGCAGCAAAGGTAAAGAGTGGACCTTTCATGTAGTGCAAGGTCTGCTTTATAGTAGCTGTATACCCTGGAGCAGGAAAAGGGCTCAATATTTGTATTTAACTCAGGAAATAGAGGAGAGGTGGAGATGAGTTCTTGGGGTTGATCTGGAGTCAGAGCCAATAAGTAGCTAGAGTCAAAGTGGAGCTGTGCTCCGGAGCTTTGAGCAGGCTTCATAGCATGGAACAGAGCTTTACAATTGTTTCATATAACCTTAGTAGCTAGAGGAAAGCTGGAGATAAGTCCCTGAAACACAAACTGGAGTCAGAGTGAAGCTGAGCTCTGGTGCTTAGAGCTGGCGTCATAGCCTGAAACAGGAATAGAGCTCAACATTTCGTTTTAGCTAAGCTCAGGAGGTAAAGGGGTGGTGGAGATGAGTTCCAAGGAACGGAGCTGGAATCAGAGTGGAAATGAGTTCTGGAGCTTGTAGGGTAGGCAGGTGGTGCATCCCCCATGTTTCTCTCCTCGTTGGGTGCCAAGTGTGGGTCACATAGGAGGCCTTCCCTGGGTTGGTTTCTTCTTGGCTACGCTAGGCACCTTGGACAGGGTTACTTGCCTTACTCATGGATCACCTTTACTTGAACAGACGACTGAATACTTAACTATCGAGATGTTAATTAACACCACCACGGTCACTGTTGCATTTAGGAGGGACAGAGCCGATGCCCTCTCCGCCCCTCCAGTGTATCTCTACTACCTCACTACCAGTAACGGAATGGGGTCCCATGGTGCACCTAGAGCTGACGCCATATGTGCACTCACTTAACTCTTCCTCTTCAGTACCTGTGCACAGGATGAGGACCTCTGCGGTGCTGACCTGCTCCCGTTGCCATGAGAAATGGACAACTAACGGAGAAATTGCTGACATATATAACATAATGTTTAAAAAATGCTTCACCTGTATTGTAAAAAAGTCCTTGAGCTTCAAGTATTTAACTTTTCCTAGGCTACGCTGATGCTATCAGTCTGTTGCAGGCAGGAGAGGAAGCATTTCCTCAGTCGCCTCTCCTACAGTGATCGGACTGCAGCATTGTAACTTTGTAGCAAGTCACCAGGTGAGAGGATACAAGAGGGGCTGACCTGTGTCACAGCCAAGAACTGAACAGATGGCAGGATTTACAATATTGTGTCATCTATGAGCCAGCATCTCAGTCCAGGAAGTAGATGGTGACCCTTGATGAAAAGCAGATAAGGGCATTGTCAGAGGTAGTATTGTGATCAATAGGGATGAGCCTAACACCCCCCTGTTCGGTTCGTACCAGAACATGCGAACAGGCAAAAAATTTGTTCGAACACGCGAACACCGTTAAAGTTTATGGGACTCTAACATGAATAATCAAAAGTGCTAATTTTAATGGCTTATATGCAAGTTATTGTCATAAAAACTGTTTGTGGACCTGGGTCCTGCCCCAGGGGGCATGTATCAATGCAAAAAAAAGTTTTAAAAATGGACGTTTTTTCGGGAGCAGTGATTTTAATAATGCTTAAAGTGAAACAATAAAAGTGTAATATTCCTTTAAATTTCGTGCCGGGGGGGTGTCTATAGTTTACCTGTAAAGGGGCGCATGTTTCCCGTGTTTAGAACAGTCTAACAGCAAAATGACATTTCAAAGGAAAAAAAGCCATTTAAAACTACTCGCGGCTATTAATGAATTGTTGGTCCGACAATACACATAAAAGTTCATTGATAAAAACGGCATGGGATTTCCCCACAGGGGAACCCCGAACCAAAATCCAAAATTAAAAAAAAAATTGGGTGGGGGTCCCCCTAAATTTCATACCAGGCCCTTCAGGTCTGGTATGGATTTTAAGGGGAACCCCGCGCCAAAATTTTAAAAAAAAATGGCGTGGGGTCCCCCCAAAAATCCATACCAGATTCTTATCCGAGCACGCAACCTGGCAGGCCGCAGGAAAAGAGGGGGGATGAGAGAGCGCCCCCCTCCTGAACCGTACCAGGCCACATGCTCTCAACATTGGGAGGGTGCTTTGGGGACCCCCCAAAGCACCTTGTCCCCATGTTGATGGGGACAAGGGCCTCATCCCCACAACCCTTGCCCAGGGGTTGTGGGGGTCTGCGGGCAGGGGGCTTATCGGAATCCCCCCCGTGTGAAATGGTAAGGGGGTACAAAAGTACCGGTTACGTAACGGGTGACCCCGCCCCCCTCTGACATCACGGGGAAACCCACAGGGAAGTCCACGTCAAGTCCCGTGCGTCAGAGGGGGGCGGGGTCACCGGGTGGCCCCGCCCTCCGTTATTTAAGAAGTGTCAAAAAATGAGAAGCGTCACACAGCGGGAGCCTCCTATCATGGATGCGGAGCGGCCCAAGACCGAAGAAGGGAAGAAGACGCCGTGGAGGAAGATGCCGGATGAGAACACCGGAGCAAGAAGCAGAGGATCAGAGGAAGAACCAGAGGAAGAAGAAGATGGAGGAAGAAACCGAAGGAAGATAGAAGAAAGAAGATAGACGAAAGAAGATGGAAAGAAGAAGACTTTAAATAAAGGAATTGTCAAAAACTGTCTCTTGTCATTTTTAACATTTTTGACACTTTTTTGTGAAATGGTAGGGGTACTTTTGTACCCCCTTACCATTTCACACAGGGGGGGGCCGGGATCTGGGAGTCCCCTTGTTGAAGAGGACTTACAGATTCCAACAAGCCCCCCGCCCGCAGACCCACACAACCACCGGCCAAGGGTTGTGGGGATGAGGCCCTTGACCTCATCAACATTGGGATAAGGTGCTTTGGGGGGGACCCCAAAACACCCTCCCAATGTTGAGGGCATGTGGCCTGGTATGGTTCGGGGGGGGGGCGCTCTCTGGTCTGCCAAGTTGCGTGCTCGGATAAGGGTCTGGTATGGATTTTTGGGGGGACCCCACGCCATTCTTATTTAAATTTTGGCGCGGGGTTCCCCTTAAAATCCATACCAGACCTGAAGGGTCTGGTATGGATTTTGAGGGGGACCCCACGCCATTTTTTAAAAAATTTTGGCGTGGGGTTCCCTTTAATATCCATACCAGACCTGAAGGGCCTGGTATGGAATTTAAGGGGACCCCCACCCAATTTTCTGTTTAAATTTTGTTTCGGGGTTCCCCTTCGTCCCATGCCATTTTTATCAATTAACTTTTATGTGTATTGTCTAGAACAATTCATTAATAGCCGCAAGTAGTTTTACATGACTTTTTTTCCTTTGAAATGTCATTTTGCTGTCAGACTGTTCTAAACACGGGAAACATGGCCCCTTTACAGGCATACTATAGACACCCCCCAGGTACGAAATTTAAAGGAATATTACACTTTTATTGTTTCACTTTAAGCATTATTAAAATCACTGCTTCAGAAAAAAACGTCCGTTTTTAAAACTTTTTTTTGCATTGATCCATGTCCCCTGGGGCAGGACCCGGCTCCCCAAACACTTTTTATGACAATAACTTGCATATAAGCCTTTAAAATTAGCACATTTGATTTCTCCCATAGACTTTTAAAGGGTGTTCCGCGGCTTTCGAATCTGCCGCGAACACCCCAAATTGTTCGCTGTTCGGCGAACTGGCGAACAGCCGATGTTCGAGTCGAACATGAGTTCGACACGAACTCGAAGCTCATCCCTAGTGATCAATGCTAGGTCCAATTTAAATACATAACTGCCATGTTTCTTGGAGCATCCCTTTACCCATCCAGGAGGGTTCAGCCACTATCAGTAAGTTGAATTTTTGAACCATTTTTTACCACTGTATCATGAAATAGATCAAGAATAGGCATTCTTATTGCACTCTGCAAGAGTGTAAACAGATCCTGTGCCTCGTATCAGACAAGCTGTCAAACCGTTAAAAGGATTTTGTTTGAGCAAAGGTTTTGAAGAGAGAGAGAGAAAAATATGTCTATAGGCTGAAGAATCCCATTCCTGAAGCTTTCAGAGGTGTCGGTAACTTGAACTGTCCACGTAGACTGCGCTCTTTATTTCCTCCTTGCAAAGAAGTAGAGTCATATTATATAATCCTGTTTATCTCCTGCGAGAGGCCCGATTTTGTAAGGGATGTGTGGGGCGGATACAAAAGACGACTAAAGCCCGCCATTGTATGGACGCCCAAAGTCTGAACGGCATTCATTTGTCCTGTATTAAGATTGTCATCGGGGTGTGAAAGACATCTGCACAGATGTAAGTATTCCGATAGGCAAAGGATTAGAATTGAACAAGCTAAGGGGACGTTCAGTATTGAAAGATAATATCCTCCCTAGCTTCTATATATTCCTTCCACTTATGTAGTTCTGAATGGACAAGCAAGCAATTATTTCATAAAAACATTTGCTCCATGTTCCCTTTCCCCCCTTCCGAGTCCAGCAGACTTAACTACCAACTCTAAGGAATAAGTTACAATAAATCATCCTGTGAACAGGTTAGGACCTCTACTAATGGACCATTACATTGACCTACTGTTGTAAAGACTGGTATGTTAGTTTTGGTTCCAATACCTAAATCCTAGATCTAAATGCAAGTGTAGCCATGGTGTTAGCACTACTGACAAACAATCCGCCAAATCAACCCACTGCCAGAACAGAACAGTCTTTTGCAAGCTTTGTTTTTGTTGTTTTTTTGGGGGGTACAACTTGAATAGGGATAGGGATATGGGATGCACATAGAATTAATCATTGCCATCATATTTACAGATTCCAATATACTTTGCAAAAAGTTAGAGCCTGAAGATTGAATGTGCATGTTTGTCTAATGCCGCGTACACACGGTCGGACTTTCTAGAAAGCTAGGTCCGACGTACTTGCCGCCAGACTTCCGGCGGACTACCGCCGGACTTTCTGAACGGCCGGACTTGCCTACACACGGTCGGACTTTCCGGAATCCGGTCTTCCCGACGGACTTCCGCCGGACTTTCAGAACGAACGGACTTTCCCACACACGGACAAGTCCGTTCATTTTGAACGTGACTTTGGTACGACGGGACTAGAAAAGGAATTCAATCTCGCCGCTTTTTTTGGCGAGATTGAAACCTTGCGAGCCCCGTCGCAGGCCCTTAGGTCTGGTATGGATTATAAAGGGGAACCCCTACGCCGAAAAACGGCGTGGGGTCCCCCTAAAATCCATACCAGACCCCGATCCGAGCACGCAGCCTGGCCGGTCAGGAAGGGGGGTGGGGACGAGCGAGCGCCCCCCCCCCCTCCTGAACCGTACCAGGCCGCATGCCCTCAACATGGGGGGGTGGGTGCTTTGGGGGAGGGGGGCGCCCTGCGCCCCCCCCCCCCAAAGCACCTTGTCCCCATGTTGATGAGGACAAGGGCCTCTTCCCGACAACCCTGGCCGTTGGTTGTCGGGGTCTGCGGGCGGGGGCTTATCGGAATCTGGGAGCCCCCTTTAATAAGGGGGCCCCCAGATCCCGGCCCCCCACTCTATGTAAATGAGTATGGGGTACATGGTACCCCTACCCATTTACCTAGGTAAAAAGTGTCAGTAATAAAACACAACACAGGTTTTTAAAATAATTTATTAAACAGCTCCGGGGGGGGGGGGTCTTCTTCCGTCTTCGGGGGTCCCTCCGGTTCATCTTCTCCCGGCGTCCGGTTGGTTCTTCTCCGCTCTCCGGCCTCTTCTCCCGGTGTCCCAGGTCTTCGGCCGGCCCCTCCGCTTTCTTCAGGTAGCTCTATTGCCAGCGGAGGTCCGGACTTCTGGGCTTCTTGGCTTCTTGTGTTCTCTTCTCTTCTCTTCCCCCAGATGTTGACACGACGCTCTCTCCGGCTGGACTGGTCTCTGAGGGCTGCGTTGTGACTTATATAGGCGGAGACCCCGCCCCCATATGATGTCACAGTCCCTGGGCATGCTGGGACTGTGACGTTTTAGGGGGCGTGGTCGACCCCCCTCCCCCAAAGCACCCACCCCCCCATGTTGAGGGCATGCGGCCTGGTACGGTTCAGGAGGGGGGGGCGCTCGCTCGTCCCCACCCCCCTTCCTGACCGGCCAGGCTGCGTGCTCGGATCGGGGTCTGGTATGGATTTTAGGGGGACCCCACGCCGTTTTTTCGGCGTAGGGGTTCCCCTTTATAATCCATACCAGACCTAAGGGCCTGGTATGCCCCGCGCTCGCCGCAATAGGAAGATTTGTTTTTCCTATTGCAGCGAGCGCGAGATGCAGTAACCTGCTCCTCCGTCGTATCTGGTCCTTCGGACTAGCATACAGACGAACGGGCTTTCCGTCAGGAACTGAGTCCGGCGGAGGTACGACGTAAAGATTTGAAGCAGGCTTCAAATCTAAAGTACGTCGGATTTCCGCAAAAATCCGACCGAAACGGTCCGTCGGAAGTCCGATGGAGACCACACACGGTCGGACTTTCCGCCGGACTTTGTCCGGCGGCGTCCGTCGGACTTTTGCAGGTGAAAAGTCCGACCGTGTGTACGCGGCATAAGTATACATCTTCTCCTGCAGCTCCCTGCAGACTGTAACTCTCTCTGCATCTCCATGCAGACTACTGTTTCTAAGAGTTCTCCATCCGTCACCGTGTGAGGGACAGAAACATCACTTTTGACCGTGTAAAAGCAATGGTCTTAGATCTCTTCACCTCCTGCCCAAAACTTGCTTTCTCCTGTACAAACTTGACTCCTCTTGCACAAACTTGTAGCTGGTAATTGAAATATGAAACATCCTCTTCTATTGGGTAGTATGAACTCTGAATAAGCCCCTCTACTGGCTTCTGGTGACTCGTTGCTACTAGGCCTGAGGCCTGCAGAACCTCTCCCCGGAGGCCTAGTAGGTTAAAGTCTATCTTCTAGGAAATGGACTACTGCTCCCAGCCAGCCCAACTTGCAAACCATGTGCCAGCCAGGTACACTGATTTGACACACATCCCCACAGTCTCTTCTCTGTTCCAGGACTCTTCACCATCCACCGTGATAAAGACTCTGCTAGTGACCACGTAGAGGCAGAATTCCCTTACAGATTCCCTGGCACCTCCAGCCATCCACTGTGGTAACACTCACCGACCTTCCAGCTCTGAGTCCTTGATGAGGAACTTGTCCGGACCATGCGTTCCAACAGCTTCTCCTGCCCCTCTGCTCCAGGAGTTCCCTGCCACCGACCATGTGGTGACAGAGACATTGCCAATGACCGTGTAGTGGCAATGTTCCCTCACAGTTGTCCCCGGGCCTCCTCCTGCAATCCAGTTGTGGGTGTACTCCTGCGGCTCTCTAGCTGTCTAGCACTCCATTCCTCAGCCGACTACTCCTCCCCAGCAGCATGTGACCTCATCTCATATAGGAGGCCCGCCAACACCAGTTAGGGATTGGTCAGGGCTCCCACATGAGTTGCCTGCCACTCCAGCTCTAGGCCCAGCCTCCTCTTCCAGAACATTCTCCCTGGAAGCAGGGGAGGCGCCTCAGAACTGGGGCACAGGTGGTCACACCCACTGCTACTCTAACCACTCCCAGCCCCTAGATCAAAACAGACAGGCCTAACTTGCAGCCTAAGCCTGCCTAAATTTGCCTGTGCTGAACAACCTAGTAAAAAAACCCTTACTAGCACCTACCTTCTAGTAGAGGGTGCTGCACAAGCAAAGCTGGAGTAAACAAATTTAATAAATTTAGCCAAAAAAGTAAATGATCACAATGTATTGAACGTGAAATGTCAAACGAACTAAGTATATAGTGTAGGCATCACATAAAACAACTTCTGCAGAACAGACATTACTTGGTCTACTTGCATAATTTGGTTAAAGGCTATACATAATAGTTTGCCCAAACTCAAGACTCTTCTCTTACTTTGGTCCCTGTGGAAGCTCTAACACCAGGACCAGTGTTTTTCAAACCAGTCTAGCTAAAGCTCTCTATGCCCCACACCAGGGGTAAAATATCCCATATACTCGGAGCCATCGCAGTGGTCACTAAGATTGCGGCCCATGGCCTTGGCCTATAGAGACATGATGAGCTTTCAGCCCTTTGCTTTCAACAAAGTTAGGCCAGTCTATAGGCAGGTGCAACCTGGCCTCCGTTCAGCAGGTGACACTGTGCCACTATACTGAAGAAGTGGAATCTTTAGAAGAATATTGTTCCCTGAATGATCCCGTAGTTGTCAAAGGGGTTGTAGCTGTCTGATTGGATGCTGCAACTTCTGATGACCCCTGGCTGCCATCTTAGTGGGAATCTATAAATTGGGGTGCCGTCACCATTTGGGCACATCTGGAGTGAGTGTAGGTGAGGGACATAGGCCCTGTGTTGTTAGGGAGAGTATCAGTGCATGATGGAGAGTAGGAACAGTGCAGGGACCCATCTAATTTCTCTTCAAGCATTACAGTAGCCGGATCTAGATTTGGAAGACCTCTTCTGACACGTACCTTGTATGTGAGCCTGACGTGCAGAGGGAGACCTCTCGTACAGCCCTGGTTCCCAGATCACTGGAGTTGAGGACAGTGACCGTAGGAGCACAGTGGGGTATGAGTGCCTGGTGGATTCTCTGGAACTGGAGATGATGTCCACTGGGAGACACTGGAACTGACTGGAGTGCCGGGTGCAGGTAAGCTGGATGCAAGTCAGCAGATAAGCCGGATGCAGGTCAGCGGGATGCAGGTGAGCTGGATGCAGGTCAGCAGGCTGCAGGTAAGCTGGATGCAGGTCAGCAGGCTGCAGGTGAGCTGGATGCAGGTCAGCAGGCTGCAGGTAAGCTGGATGCAGGTCAGCAGGCTGCAGGTGAGCTGGATGCAGGTCAGCAGGATGCAGGTAAGCTGGATGCAGGTCAGCAGGCTGCAGGTAAGCTGGATGCAGGTCAGCAGGGTGCACACAGCAGGCAGAAGCAAGGTCAGACAAGCCGGGTCATACACAGTGGATCAGTTCAACAGATTCGGCAGGCAAGGAATAGTCAAGTTCGGGCTGGTTTCTGGTAACAGGAGATCAGACAGGCAGGTAAACAGAATCAGAGTCAGGGAAAGCCAAGGTTCAGGATTGGAGACAGCAGCGTGGTCAGAGAGCCAGGTCAGGTGATCGGATGCTGATTACAGGAACAGGTCACAGGTGAAGCTGCAGATCAAACAGCAAGTGCTGAATTGTGGAAGCCCCTCTTAAAGGCCACTGGGCGCCAAAGCCGAATCACTGTGCGTGCGATCTCTGCGATCGGCACATGCGCATTGGCGCACGCCTGTTCGTTACTGGGAACCTGTTGGTGGGGATGCGCCTGAGCCCTGTTGCAGGTCTGGAAGTAGTATGTCCATGACATTGCCCCCCCCCTTAAGGGCAACCTCCGGGTGCCCAAAAGAGCTCTTTTATGAGGATGTCTGCGGAAGAAGGCCTGGATCAGTTCTTGGGCATGCACATTTTGCTTAGGTTCCCATGAGTTCTCCTCTGGTCCATAGCCCTTCCATTTGATTAAAAATTGAAGTTGTTTACCTCTTCTCCTGCAGTCTACGACAGCCTCCACCTCATACTCCTCATCCTTATTAATAATAACGGGTCCGGGTGGCCCCGTTCCTCTGTCCGGGAAAGGGTCGGGTACTGTGGGTTTAAGCAGAGACACGTGAAACACCGGGTGCACTTTGAGCGACTCAGGCAGGGTAAGTTCATAGGAGACCTCATTCAATTTCCTTTTAACTGGGAAAGGGCCAATGAATCTGGGTGCCAGCTTCTTTGAAGGGCAAGCCATCTTGAGGTTGGTGGTAGATAACCACACCTGATCACCTGGTTGGAGACGTAATTCACCTCTTCTCTTCCTGTCATAAAGCCTCTTGTTGGTTGCCTGCGCCTTGGCCATAGCTTCTTGCAACAACTTGTTGTTGCGACCCAGGAACTCGACAGTGCTTTGTACTGCTGGAACAGGAGATTCTGGAATAATGTTAGGCAGGAAGACAGGATGGAACCCATAGTTCGCAAAGAACGGTGACTGACCTGTGGCTGAATGGCTGGCATTGTTGAAAGCAAATTCCGCTAAAGGCAACAGTGCTACCCAATCATCTTGGACAAATGAGGTAAAGCAACGGATGTACTGTTCCAGGGTTTGGTTCGTCCTTTCAGTTTGTCCGTTAGTCTGGGGGTGGAAAGCAGATGACATGGAAAGTTCAATTTTCAGAATTTGGCATAGTGATCTCCAGAAGCGGGAGGTGAACTGGACTCCCCTGTCAGATACAATGTTGGTTGGTACCCCGTGCAGCCTTACGATCTCCCTGATGAACACCCGGGCGGTTTCCAAAGCAGACGGCGTACTCTTTAGGGGTATGAAGTGGGCCATCTTAGACAGACGGTCAACCACTACAAAGATAGCTGTATGTCCTTCAGAAGGGGGTAGTTCCACTACAAAGTCCATGGCAATCATGCTCCAGGGTCTGTCAGGAATTGGTAGTGGTCTGAGGAGGCCCCAGGACTTGGTCCTGGCAGACTTGCTTTGGGTACAGATGACACATGACTTAACATAGTCCTTGCAATCTTCCTCAAGCTTCGGCCACCAAAACATGCGCTGGATTAGTTCACGAGTCTTGTGAACCCCAAAATGTCCGGCCAGCGGGTGGTCGTGACACAGGCTCAACACTTCTGTCCGGCAACTTTCTGGCACAAAAATTTTGCTGTCCTTCCAAAGCATCCCATCCCTGGGTATCAAGATTGATCCTGGAGGACCGGACACCCCCTCTGAGGCTTGTTTTAGACCGGACATCAGGTCTGTCTGGAAAAGCAGAAAGTTGCCCTCAGATAAGATGGTGTCCGGAACTGAAGTTTCTTTGGGGTCATCGTACATCCGAGAGAGAGCGTCAGGCTTGATGTTCTTTGATCCTGGCCGGTAGGTGATGTGAAATGAAAATCTGGAAAAGAATAACGCCCATCGTGCCTGACGCGGCTTCAAACGTTTGGCAGTTCGTAAATATTCCAGATTTTTATGATCCGTGTAAATAAGTATGGGATGTGCCGCTCCCTCTAGCAGGTATCGCCATTCTTCGAGTGCGGCTTTAATGGCCAAAAGTTCACGGTCCCCCACATCATAATTCTTCTCTGCAGGCGAAAGCTTCCGAGAGAAGAATGCTATGGGGTGCATGAGATCCTTGAGTCCTTGGCGCTGAGAAATAACTGCCCCCACAGCTGTTTCTGAGGCATCAACCTCGAGTAGGTAAGGAAGAGAGGGATCCGGATGGCTCAAGATGGGGGCAGAGGTAAAGAGTCCCTTTAGGGTAGAGAAGGAAGCTTGAGCCTGGGGATTCCACTGGAATCGGACGTTTTGTCTTGTTAGCTGGGTGATCGGAGAGATAATTTCAGAAAATCCTTTGATGAACCTTCTGTAAAAATTGGCGAAGCCAACAAAACGTTGCACCCCCTTTTTATCTGAGGGTGCAGGCCAGTCCAGAACAGCTGTGACTTTTTGTGGGTCCATCTTGAACCCTTCTGTGGAAATTACCAGGCCCAGAAATTGGATACTCTGCCGCTCAAATTCGCATTTTTCTGGTTTGGCATATAAGCCATGCTGACGGAGTCGGCAGAGTACCATCTTGACGTGTTTCCGGTGCTGATCCAAGGATGAGGAAAAGATCAGGATATCGTCTAAGTAGGCTATGACGAAAATGTCCAGATAATCTCTGAAGATATCATTTATCAGGTGCTGGAAGGTCGCAGGGGCATTACACAGGCCGAAGGGCATCACCAGATATTCATAATGGCCAAACCTGGTACGGAAGGCCGTTCTCCACTCGTCCCCTGCACGAATGCGAACCAAATTGTAGGCCCCACGAAGATCGAGTTTGGTGAACACAACAGTAGTTCTTAATCTTTGAAAAAGCTCAGGTACCAGGGGTAAGGGATACCGGTTCTTGACCGTGACCTTGTTCAGCTCCCGGTAGTCCACACAGGGACGCAATGAGTGGTCCTTCTTCTCCACAAAAAAGATCCCTGCCCCAGCTGGAGAGGTGGATGGCCGGATGAACCCCCTCTTAAGGTTTTCGTCAACATATTCCTTTAAAACCTCCAACTCCCGCTCAGACAGAGGAAAAATTCGCCCAAAGGGGATTTCAGCTCTGGGCAGTAACTCAATCGGGCAATCGTAGGAACGATGAGGAGGAAGTGTCTCTGCCCCTCGTTTACTAAAAACGTCTAAGAACTCGTGATACTGTTCAGGTACTGCTGAGCGTAATTCTGAGTCAGCTTCCAGGCACAGCAAAGGACCAGATATCTTGGAAGGTAAGGGCAGACAATGTTCTTGACAGTAGAGGGACTGAAACCTGATTTCTCCGGAGCCCCAGTCAATTTGCGGGTTGTGGGCCTGAAGCCACGGTAGACCCAAGATGATCGGGAACAGAGGGGAAGCAATAGCATCAAACTTAAGCAGTTCCTTGTGGTTTGAGACAGTAATTACAGGCAGTGGGGGAGTCTCTTGAGTCACCTGGCCAGATTTAATACGGGATCCATCTGCCAAGAAAACAGACAGTCCTTGAGCCCTGTGCTGGAGTGGAATGCGTTGTTGGTTGGCAAAGTTCAAATCAATAAAACAACTGCATGCACCAGAGTCTATTATTGCAGTAACAGACACAGTCTTTCCAGAAAACTGAAGGGTGATGGGAATAGCCAGGTGAGTAGAGAGAGCTGGGTGACTGTGTGGTGGGGTGGATGAAGATCTACGGTACTTGGCAGGACACGAATGTACATAATGGCCTGGTCCCCCGCAGTACAAGCACAGGTTGAGCTGTTGCCGACGTAGACGTTCCTCAGCAGACAATGCGGGTCTCATTAGTCCGACCTGCCCAGATTTCTGAAAGTCCGGTTTTAGTTTGGTTGGTGCAGAATTAACTGGGACCGGTCTAAGGGGAACAGGGCGAGAGGTCGTAGGCACTTGGGGTAACATCCAAGTTGGTTGAGTCTGCTGGGTCACCCTCTCCATCCTGCGTTCCCGAAGACGACGGTCTATCTGAATAGTTAGGGTCATCAAGGATTCCAGGGAATTTGGTACACCGACCCGAGCCAGTTCATCCTTTAGTCCTTCTGACAAGCCTAGGCGAAACTGGTGCCGTAAAGCTGCATGGTTCCACTGGGTATCCGCGCTCCAGCGTCTAAAGTCCATTATATAATCTTCGACCACTCTGCGGCCCTGCTGGAGCGTGCTAAGAGCAGCTTCGGCAGTGGAAGTTCGTTGGGGGTCATCATATAAGAGTGACATTGCGTCAAAGAAGGATGACAGAGAGTCCAGAGAAACATGGTGTTCTTCCAGCAGGTGATGAGCCCAGGCTTGTGGATCTCCCAGCAGAAGTGAGACAACAAAACCCACCTTGGTGTTTTCCCGCGAAAAGGTTAAGGGTAGTAAGGAAAAGTACAGCTCACATGCATTACGGAAAGTCCGAAACTTGCTTCGATCCCCAGAAAACTTCTCCGGAATTGGGACCCTGGGTTCTGGAGATAACATCATTACAGGGAGTGCGGGGGAAGCCTCTGATGACAACCCACTGGAAGAAGGATTGGTAATACTCGTCCGGGACTGCACTTGTCTCACCAGGTGTTCATAGCTGTCCTGAAGAGATTTCACCTCTTGAGTGAGGACGGAGAGTAATTGGCAGATTTCATCAGTAGCAGAGGTCCCTCTTGCAGGCTCAGGCATGGCTGTTTGATACTGACACGTACCTTGTATGTGAGCCTGACGTGCAGAGGGAGACCTCTCGTACAGCCCTGGTTCCCAGATCACTGGAGTTGAGGACAGTGACCGTAGGAGCACAGTGGGGTATGAGTGCCTGGTGGATTCTCTGGAACTGGAGATGATGTCCACTGGGAGACACTGGAACTGACTGGAGTGCCGGGTGCAGGTAAGCTGGATGCAAGTCAGCAGATAAGCCGGATGCAGGTCAGCAGGATGCAGGTGAGCTGGATGCAGGTCAGCAGGCTGCAGGTAAGCTGGATGCAGGTCAGCAGGCTGCAGGTGAGCTGGATGCAGGTCAGCAGGCTGCAGGTAAGCTGGATGCAGGTCAGCAGGCTGCAGGTGAGCTGGATGCAGGTCAGCAGGATGCAGGTAAGCTGGATGCAGGTCAGCAGGCTGCAGGTAAGCTGGATGCAGGTCAGCAGGGTGCACACAGCAGGCAGAAGCAAGGTCAGACAAGCTGGGTCATACACAGTGGATCAGTTCAACAGATTCGGCAGGCAAGGAATAGTCAAGTTCGGGCTGGTTTCTGGTAACAGGAGATCAGACAGGCAGGTAAACAGAATCAGAGTCAGGGAAAGCCAAGGTTCAGGATTGGAGACAGCAGCGTGGTCAGAGAGCCAGGTCAGGTGATCGGATGCTGATTACAGGAACAGGTCACAGGTGAAGCTGCAGATCAAACAGCAAGTGCTGAATTGTGGAAGCCCCTCTTAAAGGCCACTGGGCGCCAAAGCCGAATCACTGTGCGTGCGATCTCTGCGATCGGCACATGCGCATTGGCGCACGCTTGTTCGTTACTGGGAACCTGTTGGTGGGGATGCGCCTGAGCCCTGTTGCAGGTCTGGAAGTAGTATGTCCATGACATCTTCAGAAGAATAGATTGCCGCTACCTTATGTCACTCCGCCTCTCCTCCAGCAGATGCCATCCTCTAGTACAGTGATATACAATTAGCGGACCTCCAGCTGTTGCAAAACTACAAGTCCCATCATGCCTCTGCCTCTGGGCGTCATGCTTGTGGCTGTCAGTCTTGCTATGCCTCATGGGACTTGTAGTTCTTCCACAGCTGGAGGTCCACTAATTGCATATCCCTGCTCTAGTAAGTTAGGCTATGCCTGGAATACTGCTTTTCTGTAATACTATGCCACTACTGGGTGAAATGCCACTGCTAAACTGTGCCATTGCCAAGCAATCTGCTGACACAATACTGCGCCATTGACAAGCAATCTCGGCAATGGTACAGCACAGTCCTTTATTTAAAAAACTATGGACTAACCATGTAAATCTATCATCAATTACAGTGGCTATCAATCACGATGAATGATGCCCCCCAGGTTTTTATCTTGTAGGGTCTCCCCTTCCTTCAAGTCTCATCTAGGATAAGGGTTTGGTATTGATATTGAGGGGAATCTTGACCAAACAGAAGATGTGGCTGGGAAATATTAATTAAGTTGTGGCCAGCAGTTTAAATGGCATTTTTTGTTTGGTGTAGTGGTACCCCCGTAGGGGCCGCTGGTTGTGGCCCATCTTTCACCCTGCACAGCCAAGCACACAATCTTCAGACACTCACTAGTCAAGAAGCAGTCCTTGTACTTTGTTTTTATGTTTTATTGAAGGGAATAAACTTGGATGGGAGATATGGGATGCCACTTGATTGAAGAAAAAGATAAAGAATTGGGACTACAGTATATGTACACTCCTTGTATATACACCTCCTCACTTCCAGCTCCAGCACATCACTTGGTTATACTTCTTTGCCAGACCAGCTGGGTCAGCTGGCCAGCTCGCTCTGACCTGGCTCAGCCAGGCCAGAACAAATGCCCTTTGCAGGCAGGGACCACGGGCCCCTTTGGTGTAGCAAATATGTTGATAGTACTAGTGCTAGCTGTCCACGTCACTATTGATCCCAGAACCACATCCTCAGGCCCTGTCAGCCCTCCTGGCTGCAGCTGCCTCTTTCCGCTGCCCGTACCACCACAGTCCATTCCACTGGTTCTGCACCCATCCCAAACTGCACTCCCCCAGCCCTCTCAGGCGTGTCTGCCCAGTCCTTTCCCAGTGTGAACACTCACCAGCCTTCTTGGCTGCATCTCCTGGAGACTTTCCTGGCAGTGTTCTCCTGCTGTCCTCTCTTGCTCCTCCTGTTCCTCCTGGTCAGGACACCTCTGTGGGTTATAAGAGGGTCTCGTCTGAACCCGAGCCCCAGGCCCAGGGCCCCCCCACACTGGGGATCTCCCTCAAAGGCCATGAGAGCCTAACACTCCATCTTTCACCCGATCACAACTCCTCCCCAGCTGGGCTGACCCTGAGTATTTGAGGAGGCCTGCCCCTTACCAATCCTAGTTGGGGATTGAACAGGGCCCTCAGAATTTTCCAGACAGCTCCGCCTCCCTTCTCCTCCTTTCTTTCCTTATTTCAAATTTCCTTTTCTAATTTCTTCATCAATTTAGGCCAATATGTATTCTACTACATATTTTTGGTAAAAAGAGATCCCAATAAGCGTATATTGATGGGTTTGTGCAAAAGCTTTAGTGTCTACAAACTATGGAATATTCTTTTAAATTTTTTATTAAATGTTTTCTTTTTATTAGTACTGGCGGCGATCACTAACTTATAGCGAGACTGCGATATTGCGGCAAACATTCTGACACTAACTGACACTTTTGACACTTTGTGGGAACCAGTGACACTAATGCAGTGATCAGTGTTAAAAATATACAGTATCTCGCAAAAGTGAGTACACCCCTCACATTTTTGTAAATATAGTGAGTAGTACAGCTTGTATAACAGTGTAAGTTTGCTGTCCCCTCAAAATAACTCAACACACAGCCATTAATGTCTAAACCGCTGGCAACAAAAGTGAATACACCCCTAAGTGAAAATGTCCAAATTGGGCCCAAAGTTTCAATATTTTGTGTGGCCACCATTATTTTCCAGCACTGCCTTAACCCTCTTGGGCATGGAGTTCACCAGAGCTTCACAGGTTGCCACTGGAGTCTTCTTCCACTCCTCCATGACGACATCATGGAGCTGGTGGATGTTAGAGACCTTGTGCTCCTCCACCTTCCGTTTGAGGATGCCCCACAGATGCTCAATAGGGTTTAGGTCTGGAGACATGCTTGGTCAGTCCATCACCTTTACCCTCAGCTTCTTTAGCAAGCAGTGGTCGTCCTGGAGGTGTGTTTGGGGTCATTATCATGTTGGAATACTGCCCTGCGGCCCAGTCTCTGAAGGGAGGGGATCATGCTCTGCTTCAGTATGTCACAGTACATGTTGGCATTCATGGTTCCCTCAATGAACTGTAGCTCCCCAGTGCCGACAACACTCATGCAGCCCCAGACCATGACACTTCCACCATCATGCTTGACTGTAGGCAAGACACACTTGTCTTTGTACTCCTCACCTGGTTGCCGCCACACACGCTTGACACCATCTAAACCAAATAAGTTTATCTTGGTCTCATCAGACCACAGGACATGGTTCCAGTAATTCATGTGCTTACTCTGCTTGTCTTCAGCAAACTGTTTACGGGCTTTTAGTCTTTAGAAGAGGCTTCCTTCTGGGATGACAGCCATGCAGACCAATTTGATGCAGTGTGCGGCGTATGGTCTGAGTACTGACAGGCTGACCCCCCACCCCTTCAACCTCTGCAGCAATGCTGGCAGCACTCATACATCTATTTCCCAAAGACAACCTCTGGATATGACGCTGAGCACGTGCACTCAACTTCTTTGGTCGACCATGGCGAGGCCTGTTCTGAGTGGAATCTCTCCTGTTAAACCGCTGTATGGTCTTGGCCACCGCGCTGCAGCTCAGTTTCAGGGTCTTGGCAATCTTCTTATAGCCTAGGCCATCTTTATGTAAAGCAACAATTGTTTTTTTCAGATCCTCAGCGAGTTCTTTGCCATGAGGTGCCATGTTGAACTTCCAGTGACCAGTATGAGAGAGTGAGAGCGATAACACCAAATTTAACAAACCTGCCCCCCATTCACACCTGAGACCTTGTAACACTAACGAGTCACATGACACCGGGGAGGGAAAATGGCTAATTGGGCCCAATTTGGACATTTTCACTTAGGGGTGTACTCACTTTTGTTGCCAGCGGTTTAGATATTAATGGCAGTGTGTTGAGTTATTTTGAGGGGACAGCAAATTTACACTGTTATACAAGCTGTACACTCACTACTTTACATTGTAGCAAAGTGTCATTTCTTCAGTGTTGTCACATGAAAAGATAAATATTTCCAAAAATGCGAGGGGTGTACTTACTTTTGTGAGATACTGTATGTGCGCGACTTACGTATGCACTCGCTTCTGCGCATGAGTAAGGAGGGATGGGAGTGCTTTACATTTTTTATTTTTTACTATTTACTTTACTTTTTATTTTATTATTATTATTCTTTCTTTTTACACCGACTTTATTTTTTATTATTGATCACTTTTATTCCTATTACAATTCATTCAGGTCCTCTTTATGGAGACTTCTGGGGTCAAAAAGACCCCATATCTTTTCTTTACCTTTAAAAGCAAAAGATCTTTTGTTTAAAAAAAAAAAAAAAGATTTACTTCCAGCCTGGACTGGAAATGACACCATGATGTTGCTCCAGGCCTCCAAAGCCATAGAGGAGATTAAAAAGTATCTAGTCTTTGATCGCCTAGGGGAGCTGCAATGTCAGATTGTTTCTCAGGTGAACCAATGGAAACAGTAAACCCAAGAAACACCAGCGAGGGGTGGGAGGGGGAGGACGTCCCCTCCTGCTGCTTTGGAAAGCCTTCTAGCGACTTATGAGCCGCTCGGACCGAGAAGAAAGAGAATGAGAAAGCCGGCCGTCAAGTGCAAAAAACGGTACCGGTGATATCTTCAGCCAATTTCCCGTAAACCACTTGCAAACCGCAACGTATATATACACAATATATTGTCAAACATATTGGGACGCCTGCCTTTACACACACATGAACTTTAATGACATCCCAGTCTTAGTCCGTAGGGTTCAATATTGAGTTGGCCCACCCTTTGCAGCTATAACAGCTTCAACTCTTCTGGGAAGGCCGTCCACAAGGTTTAGGAGTGTGTCTATGGGAATGTTTGACGATTCTTCCAGAAGCACATTTGTGAGGTCAGGGACTGATGTGGATGAGAAGGCCTGGCTCGCAGTTTCCGCTCTAATTCATCCCAAAGGTGTTCTATCAGGTTGAGGTCAGGAATCTGTGCAGGCCTGTTAAGTTCTTCCACACCAAACTCGCTCATCCATGTCTTTATGCACTGGTCCAAATCATTTGGTGGAGGGGGGATTATGGTGTGGGGGCTATTTTTCTGGGGTTGGGCTTGGCCCCTTAGTTCCAGTGAAGGGAACTCTTAAGGCTTCAGCATACCAAGACATTTTGGACAATTTCATGCTCCCAACTTTGTGGAAACAGTTTGGGGACGGCCCCTTCCTGTTCCAACATGACTGCGCACCAGTGCACAAAGCAAGGTCCAAAAGGACAAGGATGAGCGAGTTTGGGTTGGAGGAACCAAACTGGCCTGCACAAAGTCCTGACCTCAACCCGATAGAAGACCTTTGGGATGAATTAGAGTGGAGACTGCTGGACAGGCCTTCTTGTCAACATCAGTGCCTGACCTCACAAATGCTCTTCTGGAAGAATGGTCAAACATTCCCATAGACACACTCCTAAACCTTGTGGACGGCCTTCCCAGAAGAGGTGAAGTTGTTATAGCTGCAAAGGGTGGGCCAACTCAATATGGAACCCTACGGACTAAGACTGGGATGCCATTAAAGTTCATGTGCGTGTAAAGGCAGGCGTCCCAATACTTTTGGTAATATAGTGTAGGTATTGCGGTCGACAAGTAGTTAATATCACTTTTTAATATACACATATAAAATGTATTCATTATAGTTTCCCTTTACAGATTTTTTTTTTTTTTTACTTTTTTATACTTTCTATAAATCTTAAACAAGAGACCTGCAGAGTGTAATTAATCGAACGGTAATGTTTATTTGGCGATTGATACAGAAGCAAGCTGTACATTGTTCTGTATGGTTTAATCGGACAGGAGCTAAACCTTGTCATTATTAAAGTGGTAAGGGAATAATCCCTGATTAATTATCGTCTTAAGATCTTATCACTTGAAAACTCGTTATAATGTTACCAGACATAAAGGTAAACAAGGGATAACTGTCTGTCTGGGAATATGGCCACACCAATATGAATTAGAGAACATACTGGTTTGATAGCATTTTGGATTTTCCCACAAAACAGAGGCTTCAGGTGGGGGAGGGGGCACATCATTCACCCCTAGGCGAAAAAGTTGGGTGACACAGAAAGATATTTTATCATTTAAAAAAAAAAAAATCCAATTGCGAAAATAGAAAGTCGCTGAAGAAGGTCTGCTTTAACCACTTGCCTACCGGGCACTTTTACCCCCTTCCTGCCCATGCCAATTTTCAGCTTCCAGCGCTGTCACATTTTGAATGACGATTGCGCAGTCATGCAACACTGTACCCATATGAAATACTTATCCTTTTTTTCACACAAAGAGAGCTTTCTTTTGGTGGTGTTTATTCACCTCTGGGTTTTTTTTTACTTTTTGCTAAATAAACGATCAAAGACCGAAAATTTGGAGGAAAAAAACCAAAACTTTTTCATAGTTTGTTATAAAAGTTCACTGATGGGCACTGATAGGCTGTACTGATAAGCACTGATGAGGTGGCACTGATAGGCAGGACTGTTGGGCACTGATAGGCAGCACTGATGGGCGGCATTGATGGCCACTGGTAGACGGCAATGATGGGCACTGATAGGCTGCACTGATGGGGGAACTGATGGGCACTGATGAGGTGGCACTGGTGAATACTAGTGTGGAGGCACTGGTGGGCACTGATGAGGCTGCACTGATAGGCAGGACTGTTGGGCACAGATAGGCGGCACTGATGGGCACTGGTAGATGGCACTGATAGGCTGCACTGATGGGCAGAACTGATGGGCACTGGTAGATGGCATTTATGGGAGGCACTAATGGGCACTAGTAGATGGCACTGATGGGCACTGATAGGCTGCACTGATGGGCACTGATGAGGTGGCACTGGTGGACACTGATGAGGAGGCACTGGTGGGCACTGATGAGGCTGCACTGATAGGCAGGACAGTTGGGCACAGACAGGCGGCACTGATGGGCACTGGTAAACAGCACTGATAGGCTGCACTGATGAGCAGAACTGATGGGTACTGGTAGATGGCATTGATGGGCAGCACTAATGGGCACTGGTAGATGGCACTGATGGGCACTGATAGGCTGCACTGATGGACACTGATGAGGTGGCACTGGTGGGCACTGATGAGGCTGCACTGATAGGCAGGACTGTTGGGCACTGATAGACGACACTGATAAGTGGCACTGATGGGCACTGGTAGGCGTCACTGATAGGTACACACTGCTTGGCAGCACTGGTGGGCACAGATTGGCAGCACTGGTGTGCACTGATTGGCAGCACTGATGGACACTGTTGGGTCTTCACTGATAATCAGGACACTGATAATTAGTAGCCTGATTATCGGTGTAAATGTCCCTTTTAGAGAAACCTATTATCGGCTCTCTTCTCCCTTCCTCACGCTGTCAGCATGAGGAAAGGAATGCCGATAACCAGATTCGATTTACATCCGTGATCAGCTGTGATTGGACACAGCTGATCATATGGTAAAGAGCCGCTTCACCTCAATCTATGATCAGCATTGTCCTCCGAACACTGTGATCACAGAGCGTGGCGGGCGCGATCACGGGAGCCGTCAAATGATGGCCTCCCAGTAATGGGCGACTGCGCTGTAGCCGTCATTCGGCTATAGCGCGGTCGGTGAGTGGTTAAAGAGTAACTTCACTTTTGTGATAAAAAAAATTGAGCAAATAGAAAAATTAAAAAAAAAAACAATATAGCATATACAATTCCAACACTAGTCATATTGTGATTGAGACCACTTTCACACTGGAGGCGTTTTTCAGGCGCTTTAGCACTAAGAATAGCGCCTGTAAAGCGCCTGAAAAATGCCCCATCTGCAACCCCAGTGTGAAAGCCCGAGGATTTTCCCAGAAGTCTACACTAAGATAGAAATCAGATTTTGAGCATCCTCTGCAGCAAAAAATATCATTTTTGGTTACATACTCTCAAAGCGATATCACCTCTAAAGGGATGCAGACCCTATCACTTTCTTCAATAGAGCCCTGCAGGTGCAACAGCTGATAGATAATTATAAAATCACTCCCATTCACATTCACTTTACACGTGGACACGTGGACATGTTAAAGTCCCTGGAATGTACATAGATCACCCAGAGGGGAATGTTGTTTTCTCAACAAGAGTGGAGTTACTCTTTAGTTACTGTTTAGGGCTAAATTTACACAGGCATTGACTTTTAACGCTGCTTAGAGAGTTAAAACGCACTTCAGATACGTTACATATAAAATGATCAAAAAATAAGAGTGGAGCATAAATTGAGAATAACTTGAGAATCCCAAGGGCATCATTCCATAAATATTGTACAGAAAAAAAATGAGTGTATAGATGAGACTTTATATATTCCATCAGGAATCAGACAAACGCAAAGTTCATTAAAAACAAACTAATTTTATTACAATTCATCTAAGATGTTCATAATCAAAAACCGAAAAAAAGTGTCATATGTAGCAATCAAAATGGTGCAGGTTAATCCCAGCTAGATATCACATATAAAGATCGGGATAACATAGGTCTGTCTACGCGTTTCGCTGGCCACCCGGCTTCATCAGGACCGTATGTATCCTGTTTATAAAGTTGTTCTATCAGTGGCACAATGATTTGTAAAGAAAAAATACAAAGTTTATATAGTAACAACAAATCAGAGGAAGTTGTATTAACCACTTGAAGACCAGGCTTTTCCTGGCACTTTTTGTTGACAAGATTAAATCAGTATTTTTTTGCTAGAAAATGACTTACAACACCCATACATTTTTTTTTTAGCAGAGACCCTAGAGAATGAAATGGCGATTGTTGCAATTTTTCATGTTACACGTTATTTGGCCAGCGGCTTTGCAAATGCAATTTTTTTCTGGTAAAAAATACACTTTAATGAATAAAAAACCCCCACAAAACACAATATATACCCCAATTTTTTTGTAAGGTGTGAAAGATGATGTTAGGCCAAGTAAATAGATACCTAACTTGTCACGCTTTAAAATTGGTCACGCTTGTGGAATGGCAATATGCTACGGTACTTAAAAATCTCCATAGGTGATGCTTTAAACGCCTTTACAGGTTACCTGTTTAGAGTTACAGAGGAGGTCTATTACTAGAATTATTGCACTCACTCTAATGTTTGCGGCGATACCTCACATGTGTGGTGCAAACACCGTTTACATATGCGTGCGCGACTTATGTATGCGTTCGCTTCTGCGTGCAAGCATGGAGGGATGGGGGCGCTTTAAATTTTTTAAAATTTTATTTTACTTTTTATTTTTTATTTTTACACTGCGTATTACACAGCGTGTCACTTGCCACCGTGGCAGTGCGGCCGGGGGCATGCTTTAGAGCATGCAGGAGTGGGCCCAGGGAAGATAGTGGAGGTGGGTGGCAGTGGCTTCGCTAGGGTTGGTGTCACCCCACCGGTGCGGTAAAACATGGTGTCACCCCCTGCCAAGTAAAGTTCCCCCTCAGTACAGACCCCCCATCATTAAGTATAGACCCCCCTCCCTCAGTATAGATCCCCCTCCCTCAGTACAGACCCCCCCTCCCTCAGTACAGACCCCCCTCTCTCAGTATAGATCCCCCTCCCTCAGTATAGACCCCCCTCAGTACAGACCCCCCCTCCCTCAGTATAGACCCCCCCCCTCAATCAGTACGGACTCCTCCCTAATATGCATAGACCCCAAATAAGTACAGACCCCCCTCAGTATAGACCACCCTCAGTACAGACCCCCCCTCAGTATAGACCCCCTCAGTACAGACCACCCCTCCCTCAGTATAGATCCCCCTCAATCAGTACGGACTCCCCCCAATATGTATAGACCCCCCAATAAGTACAGCCCCCCCTCAGTATAGACCCCACTCAGTACAGACCCATCCGCTAAGTACAGACCCCCTCAGTACAGAACCCCCCGCTAAGTACAGACCCCCTTACTCTCAGGCGGGGGGCGGTCTCAGCTCCCCTCGGCTTGGGTGGGTTCGGCTGTGCTTGGGCGGGGGGTGGTCTCAGCTCCCCTCGGCTCGGGTGGGTTCGGCTGTGCTCGGGTGGGGGGTGGTCTCAGCTCCCCTCGGCTGGAGGCAGATGGAGCTGGAGGCAGAGCAAGCGCCAGCGCTATAGCGGGGTTTGCTCACTCTGTCAATTTCATTCTGGGACACTGTATTGTCCCGGAATGAAGGTGCCCGGGACCCGGGACAGACCTGCTAATTGCGGGAATGTCCCGGGCAATCCGGGACACGTGGGCACCCTACTTTGTGCACTGGTCCAAATCATTTGGTGGAGGGGGGGATTATGGTGTGGGGTTGTATTTCGGGGGTTGGGCTCAGCCCCTTAGTTCCAGTGAAGGGAACACTTGAGGCGTCAGAATACCAAGACATTTTGTACAATTTCATGCTCCCAACTTTGTGGCAACAGTTTGGGGTTGGCCCCTTCCGGTTCCAACATGATTGCACACCAAGGGGTCTTCATTGTTGTCTGGGGTCTTGGCAAGGAGATTTCACAGCACCTCTATCAAAGTCAAGACAGGCTGTGAACTTTGCTTTTTAGTTGAGCTACTGGTGTCACAGGAATGTGGTTTTTTACATATTGTTATGTAGCGTCGACTAGAGCGCACCTACAGTTCCTCAGGTGAAAAACTGAGCTTTTATACCATTGTGGCTATGCAGAGGAGAGGATGAGAGATCAACAATGAGGACCTGTGGAATATCAAACCCTTGCTCCTGTCACGTCAATTTGTATGGGTGGAGTTTCTCTTTAACAAGTTGTGTTACTAGACCATGTATGGGTTTTTTTTTACTTTTTTTGCCTAAATTATATATATTACTAGGTTATTCTATTTTTTTTTTTCAGAAAAAAAAGACTGTTGTTTACAAAACTCAATAGCTCAAGTTCACTCTGATTTTTACACACACAGCTGAACCAGTCAAAGAAGTGAAGCTTACTGATCCAGCACTGCTTCCTCCTCCCATTCTAGATAATATGCATGCTTTCCCTTTATATAATGCTTACTGTTCCAGTGCTGCTTGATGTTACATTCCCTGATAAGGTGCACACAGTCACCCTATATACACGTTACCAGTCCAGTACTGCTTCCTCCTCCATTTTGCCTAAATGATATATAATATTACTAGGTTATTCTTCATTGTTTTTCAAGGGGGAAAAGCCTGTTGTTTGCAGAACACAATAGCTTAAGTTCAATCTGAAATTTACACGCACAGCTGAACCAGTCAAAGAAGTGAAGCTTACTGATCCAGTGCTGCTTCCTCCTCCCATTCCTGATATGGTGCACACTGTCACCCTATATACACGTTACCAGCCCAGCACTGCTTCCTCCTCCATTTTGCCTAAATTATATATAATATTACTAGGTTATTCTTAATTGTTTTTCAGGGGGAAAAAATCCTGTTGTTTACAGAACTCAATAGCTCAAGTTCAATCTGAGCTTTACACACACACACACACACACACACACACACACACACAGCTGAACCAGTCAAAGAAGTGAAGCTTGCCTACCCAGCAATGCTTCCTCCTTCATTCCTGATAAGGTGCAGCCTGTCACTTTATATGATGCTTACTGTTCCAGTGCTGCTTTCCTGATAAGGTGGACACTGTCATCCTATATATAGCTTACCAGCCCAGTACTGCTTCCTCCCCTATCTCCTAAAAGGATGCACATTGTCAATTGAACTTTACACACACCAAATCAGTCAAAGAAGTGAAGCTTACCAGTTCAGTTCTGCTTGCTCTTCTATCTCCTTATAAGATTCACACCGTCACATTATATACAGCTTACTGGTCCAACACTGCTTCCTCCTTCATTTTGCCTAAATTATATATAATAATAATAGATTATTCCTAATTGCTTTTCCGAAAGAAAACCCTGTTGTTTACAGAACCCAATAGCTCAAGTTCAATCTAAACTTTACACACACAGCTGAACCAGTCAAAGAAGTGAAGCTTACCAATCCAGCACTGCTTTCATCACCTCCATTTCCTGATATGGTGCACACTGTCACCTTATATACAGCTTACCAGTCCAGCACTGCTTCCTCCTCCATCTCCTTATAAGATTCACAACGTCACCTTATATACAGCTTACTGGTTCAACACTGCTTCCTCCTCCATTTTGCCTAAATTATATATAATATTACTAGATTATTCTTAATTGTTTTTCAGAAAAAAGCCTGTTGTTTACAGAACTCAATAGCTCAAGTTCAATCTGAACTTTACATACACACACAGCTAAAAAGTCAAAGAAGTGAAGGTTACCGATCTAGCACTGCTTTCTTCTCCATTTCCTTATAATATGCACGCTGTCACTTTATATTATGCATACCAGTCTAGTGCGGCTTGCTGTTCCATCTCCTGATAAGGTGAATACTGTATCCTTATATATAGCTTACCAGCCCAGCACTGCTTCCTCCCTTATCTCTTAAAAGAATGTACATTGTCATCTGAATTTTACACACACCGCTAAATCAGTCAAAGAAGTGAAGCTTACCAGTTCAGTGCTACTTCCTCCTCCATCTCCTTATAAAAGGCTCACTGTCATGTCACCTTATATAAAGTTTACTGGTCCAGCATTGTTTCATTCTCTCATGATAAGGTGCACACTGTTACCTTATATATAAAACTTAAAATGTTGCTAGGATATTCTTGTTTTTCAGAAGAAACCTGTTGTTTACCGAGCTCAATAGCTCAAGCTCAATCTGAACCTTACACACACATCTGAAATAGTCAAGTGAAGTGAAGCTTACAAATCCAGCATAGATTCCCCCCTCCTACTGTTCCTAATAAGGTGCACACTCTCACCTTATATACAACTTACCATGCCAACAATGCTTCCTCATCCATCTCCTGATAAAATGCATGCTTTCACCTTATATACAGATTACTGATCCAGCACTGCTTTCTCCTCCACTGTTAGACAAATAACACATCTTCATTTTGCTGTATAAACATTGTATTCATCAAATACATGTACTTATGCTGTAAAGGACCCTGAGATTTCTATCAACATCATTAAAGGAGAGGTGTACCCACTATTGATATATCAGTTATATGTGGAGTCACACATTAACCGCTTGCCAACCAGCCGCCGTCATTTACTGCGGCAGGTCGGCACGATCCCGCGAACCATTGTATCTATACGTCGGCTCGCGGGATCGGTATCACCGCCAGAGGCGCGCAGCGGGGGAGCCAATGCTCGTGTCCGACGGTCGCGATGACCGCCGGCCACAAGCGATCGCGGGCACGAGAGGCAGGACAAATACATGTGTGTGTGTAAACACACAAATCCCTGTTCTGTTCTGTGAGGCGTGACAGATCGTAAGTTCCTACTAG
Organism: Lithobates septentrionalis; assembly: GCA_037952835.1. Lineage (NCBI taxonomy): Eukaryota > Metazoa > Chordata > Amphibia > Anura > Ranidae > Lithobates > Lithobates septentrionalis. Next base: position 1,249,200 of record JBBDGP010002263.1, read on the forward strand.
CTAGGAACCACGATCATCCCCTCTAGGTCAGTCACCTCCCCCTACAGTTTGAAACACACAGTCAGGGAACGCAGTTAACCCCTTGATCGCCCCCAGTGTTAACCCCTTCCCTGCCAGTGACATTTACAGGCATACCCCACTTTTAAGTACACAATGGGGTTTATTTACTAAAGCTGGAAAGTGCAAAATCAGGCTCCCTTCTGCATAGAAACCAATGAGCTTCTAGATCCAGCTTGTTCAATTAAGCTTTTGTAATAAAACCTGGAAGCTCATTGATTTCTATGCAGAAGGGAGCCTGATTTTGCACTTTCCATCTTTAGTAAAAAAAAACCCATTGCGTACTTAAAAGTGGGGTATGCCTGTATACAGTAATCAGTTCATTTTTATAGCACTGATCACTGTTTAAATGCCATTGGTTCCAAAAATGTGTCAAAAGTGTCCGATGTGTCCGCCATAATGTTGCAGTCCCAATAAAAATTGCAGATCGGCGCCATTACTAGTAAAAAAATAATAATAAAAATACTATGAATCTATCCCCTATTTTGTAGGCGCTATAACTTTTGCTCAAACCAATCAATATACGCTTATTTTATGCAATGATATTTCCGCGCTACCAAATGTGTGCGTTTTTTAACAATATGCTGCAACACTGAAGGAAATATCAGAACCCAGAAAATATATAAAGTGAAGGCAGTGCTGCGCTATGAACCTAAATACTGTGTATGATAAAGTGCAAGGGTGCTCAATAAAAGATATCGTTGAAAGAGGCAATGTTCAAAGGTCAAAATATATCCAATCCTAAGCAGTATAAAAATGTATCGCATGCCCCTGCGATTTCTTCAGATAAAACAATAAAAGTGATTCGATAAGACAATAATAGTATATCAAACACTCAAATGATTCTTCATAGAGCAGTGATAGAAAATATATCCATATGGTGTACAAATGATTCATTTATATATTTTGACCTTTGAACATTGCCTCTTTCAACTATATCTTTTATTGAGCACCTTTGCACTTTATTACGCACAGTATTTAGGTTCATAGCGCAGCACTGCCTTCACATTAAACATACGCTTTTTGGGATTTTTTTTACCAAACATATGTAGAAGAATACATATCGGCCTAAACTGAGAAAAAAATTAGCTTTAAAAAAAAAAAATGAGGATAATACACAAAATAGTGTGTTTTTTTCAAAATTGTAGCTCTTTTTTTGTTTATAGCGCAAAAAATAGAAACCGCAGAGGCGATGAATTTCCACCAAAAGAAAGCTCTATATGTGGGAAAAAAAGGACGTCAATTTTGTTTGGGTGCAACGTCGCACAACTGCGCAATTGTCAGTTAAAGCGACGCAGTGCCGTATCGCAAAAAATGGCCTGGTCATTCAGCAGCCAAATCTTCCAGGGCTGAAGTGGTTAAGACACTCAAGTTGCCTTTTTTTTTTTTTTTTTGCAATATCCCTGCCTACCTGTGGGTTTTCAAAGTTCCCATCCACCTAAGGGTGTTCCCAATCCTCCAGTCATATTCTCCATAACATACGTGAATATAACCAGAAATCAATGGCTGCTGCAGACCTGAGAGCAGAGGAAAACAGAAAAATTCCACCACTGGAGTTAGCCGTTAGGTGGCATAAACTGTCAAGATATGTGAAATATTAAAATTTCTGGCTTTTGATGGATTGATCCTTTTAATAGCCATCATCATCAGAAGACAATTACATTGAAAAACAGCAGTACCACTAATAGCCAATAGATGGTGGTATAGTGTAACTTGTAAAGTGCTTTATTGTAACTTTTTGAGTTGTCCCTATACATTATTGTTCCCAATCTATTCAACTGAAAAAAACATAGATAAGTATAAAATTATTTGGTATCTACTTTGACTTCTGCTTCATATAATAATATGGGGGGGGGGGCTAATCTGTATGACATCATCAGCAACCACAGCCCCTGGACTATATCATGCTGACAGCACAACCCATGCAGATGTAGTGCAGGAACACCTGTAATGGCATCATGGGGTGAGGAGCCGGGAATTATTACTGGTTACACACTGGCTACAATTAAAGTTTCTACACATCTGATCTGCAGATAGATGACAGATGCCCAAAAGTCATTTTGGGATAGGAGCAGCTGTAAAATTTCAGAAAAAAAACAATACAGACTTTTAAGTTTAAAGCTGAACCCCAGGCAATGCATCTCTGTTCTAATTATTACATCAATAAATTATTTATTTTAATGCAAGCAGTGTGAATACCTGAATTTCACTTGCTATCAGCCTCTTGTAATGCCTGTGCAGCAGAGCTTAGACCGATGTTGGGAACCAAGCTGTGCATTGAGTATGCTGATAGGAGAATACTCAGTCTTAGTCCGTAGGGTTCAATATTGAGTTGGCCCTCCCTTTGCAGCTATAACAGCTTCAACTCTTCTGGGAAGGCTGTCCACAAGGTTTAGGAGTGTGTCTATGGGAATGTTTGACCATTCTTCCAGAAGCGCATTTGTGAGGTCAGGAACTGATGTGGACGAAAAGGCCTGGCTCGCAGTCTCCGCTCTAATTTATCCCAAAGGTGTTATTTTAGGCTGAGCTCAGGAACTCCTAAGGCGTCAGCATACCAAGACATTTTGGACAATTTCATGCTCCCAACTTTGTGCAAACGGTTTGGGGATGGCCCCTTCCTGTTCCAACACCAGTTCCAGCACCAGTGCACAAAGCAAGGTCCATAAAGACATGGATGAGCGAGTTTGGGGTGGAGGAACTTGACCTCAACCCGAAAGAACACCTTTGGGATGAATTAGAGCGGAGACTGCGAGCCAGGCCTTCTCATCCACATCAGTGCCTGACCTCAAAAATGCGCTTCTGGAAGAATGGTCAAACATTCCCATAGACACACTCCTAAACCTTGTGGATGGCATTCCCAGAAGAGTTGAAGCTGTTATAGCTGCAAAGGGTGGACCAACTCAATATTGAACCCTACGGACTAAGACTGGGATGCCATTAAAGTTCATGTGTGTGTAAAGGCAGGTATCCCAATACTTATGGTAATATAGTGTATTTCTAAAGGTGCTATTGACATGGAATTTTCACCACATCGTTAACAACCCATACAATCCATACATACAAAGAAACCAAAACAAATACGTTCAGAAATGAAGTTCTGTGTAACTAAATGGAAGGACACTGGAAAAAAGTATTGAATGCGCCAACTGAAATGTATTTAATACTTGGTACAAAATCCTTTGTAGGTAATGACAGTTTCAATACGCCTCCTGTATGGAGGAACTAGTCCATGTATTGCTCAGGTGTGATTTTGGACCATTCTTCCACACAGTCTTCAAATCTTGAAGGTTCTGTGGGCCTCTTCTACAAACTCTGATCTTTAGTTCTTCCCATAGATTTTCTATTGGATTCAAGTCAGGTGATTGGCTGGGCCATTCTAGCAGCTTTATTTTCTTTCTTTTAAACCAATTGAGAGTTTCCTTGGCTTTAGGTTTGGGATCATTGTCTTCCTGAAATGTCCTCCCTCATTTCATCTTCTTCATCCTGGAAGATGGCAACAGATTTTTATCAAGAATGTCTTGGTACGTTTTTCCATTCATTCTTTCTTCAATGACAAGAAGTTTTCCAGTACCGTATGCTGAAAAACAGCCCCCCCCCCCCCCCCCCCCCACTATGATGTATATATATATATATATATATATATATATATATATATATATACACATACACTTTTTTTGTCTTAGGAATACTTACTTGAAGAGTTTTTTTTCTAAACCAGAGTTTAGTGTCATTTAACTGTTAGTGAAAAGTATCACTGACAGTTCTCAATTGTGCTATTGGAAAGATAAAATCTGGGTCCTGTTTATCCACTAGATGGCACTCTAGCTGCATAGTAATGTGTTTTCCCATTCCATTCACATTAGATTCAGAAATATTTGCAACTTTTTTTCCTCTCTCCTAACTCACAAGATGACACAAGGAGGGTGAAGTGATAGTTTTACCTCTACAGAGAAAATAGCACTGGCTTCTAACAGTCACAATACGGCTCCAAGGACCCTTTTCTGCAAATGGCCTGGCATCTTCCTAAAAAAAAAAAAAAAAAAAAAAAAAAATGGAGGACTGCCAGACAATGGCTACATTGTAACCAGGCAAAGTGCAGAAATTATAAGAATCCTTCAACAAGATGACTCTCACCGGATGTGCTACCAATAAGGAGACTGCAAATTAGCAAATGGAATCTAGAATAGTTTGAGGAACTTCACAAATAACTTGGGGATTGTCTGCTATTAATCAGGAGAGCAGAAGCCCAGGTTTCTCTACCCACAGAGCTGATCTGTCTGCCAAGAGGTGAGGAACTACAAGTCCCAGCAAGCAGAACACCAGCTGGAAGTAAATCCTTTTATTTAAAAACTGGAGCCAAAGTGCAGCTTTTGTGGGGGGAAAAATTGGAGGCTCACTGATTGAAGGGGCTTCATTATTACGGCAATGGCTATTATATACATTATTATTATTATTATTATTATTATACAGGATTTAAATAGCGCCAACAGTTTGTGCAGCTCTTTATAACATCGGGGAAGACAATACAATTACAATACAATTCAATACAAGAGGAATCAGAGAGCCCTGCTCATTAGAGCTTACAATCTAGAACATTATATATTACAAATAAAAAATATATACTATTTCAGTATATATATATATATACTGAAATACTATACTCATTCAGCCCTGAATGAGGATTAATTTATTACAGTTTGTGACACAGTATCCTATATATTCTTTACATTTGTATAGTTTTCTGTATTTTTTGGCACAGAGATATTTCACCTTTGATGGGAAAGGAAGCTTGAATCATTAGATGGAAGTTTATGGTAGAAAATGGGTCACTTCATTTATAAGCAATTTCTGTAGCATCTCATATAGTTGGCAATATATATATATATATATATATATATATATATATATATATATATATATATATATATATATATATATATATATATATATAAGCTCTATTTGTGGGGAAAAAAGGACATACATTTTGATACATTTTGTTTGGGTACAGTGTGGCACGACCGCGCAATTGCCATTTAAAACGATGCAGTGCCGTATCGCAAAAAATGGCCTGGTCATTAAGGGAGTAAATCCTTCCGGTCCTTTTTAATGCAGTGCATTCCAGTGCATTTTTTAATGCGTTTTCGGGCGCATTCCAGATGCTTTTTTTTTTTTTCTTCTTTTTTTCCTGGGTTTTTTTTGTTCACTGTACTGGGGTCCAGTGCATTTTTCATGCATTTTTTATGCATTTTTGATGCGTGTAGATGCATTTCGTTGTGTTTTTCAGGGCCAGTTCACACCACATACAGACCCATGCGTTTCTTTTCTGCATAAAAAAACATATGGAAAATAGGTTATATTGTTTCCAATTGTATAGTGCGCTTAGTACCAGTACGTTCCAGTTCCACAAAAGAAAAGTAGAACATGCTGCAATTTTTCCTGCACTGGACTGTACTGGAACGCTGTAAAACACATCCAAAATGCTCCGGAATGCACTGGAAAGCATTAAAAGTGCATCAAAAATGCACTGGAGCTCAGCACAGTGCAAAAAAACAGGAAACAGGAAAAAAATAAATAAATAAAGGATCTAGAATGCATCCGGAAACACATAAAAAAAGCACCGGAAAATGCGGCAAAAACACGTTAAAAACGGGCATGCAGAAACGCATCTAGAACGGATCTGGAGTGCGTTTTGTGTTGTGAACCAGCCCTGGTGCATTTCACCGTGTTCCAGTACAGCTCTGTGCAGGAAAAATGTATCATGTTCTAATTTTCTTTTTCCGGAACTGGAACGCACTGGGACTGCAAGCACTGGTGTGAACTATGCAATTGAAAACCATGTAACCTACTTTCTATGCCTTTTGGGTGCAGAAAAAAAGTAGTGGAACGCATGTGGTGTGAACTGGCCCTGACGTGAACAGAGCACAGAAATATTTGTTCTATATGATGACTGCAATTTGATCCGCTATAGACTGCAATTTTCTTGCTAATTTTACACTGCATGCACCCAAAAATCAATCAATCAATCAGCAAAGTTTAAAAATGTTGTAGATCAAATACCTGAATACAGCTGGTTCACACCTATGCATTTTTTAGTGCGTTTTCAGTTTTGAAGAAACACACTACAGTCCATTTAACATGGTCTGCTATGGATGTAGTTCACATCTGTGCGTTTTATGGAAGGGGCCAGGGACTTTTTTTCTGTTTTTTTCTTATGCCGCGTACACACGAGCGGACTTTACGGCGGACTTTGCCCGGCGGATTTTTCGACGTACTTTACGACGGACTTTCTGAATGAACGGACTTGCCTACACACAATCCACCAAAGTCCGTCGAATTCGTACATGATGACGTACGACCGGACTAAAACAAGGAAGTTCATAGCCAGTAGCCAATAGCTGCCCTAGCGTGGCTTTTTAGTCCGTCGAACTAGCATACAGACGGCGGACTTTTCGACCGGACTCGATTTCAATGGATAAATTTTAAACATGTTTCAAATCTAAGTCCGTCCAACTTTTGAGAAAACAAAGTCCGCTGGAGCCCACACACATCGAATTGTCCGACGAAACCCAGTCCGCCGGGCAAAGTCCGCCGTAAAGTCCGCTCGTGTGTACGCGGCAATAGACTTCAATGTATCAAAAGCGTGTATTGAAAAACGCAAAATGTACCTGCAATATGCAAACTGCAACCTGCATAGATGTGAACCAGGCCTAAGGGCCAGTTCACACCACATGCAGTCCAGTGTGTGTTTTTTTTTCTGCATCAAAAACACATGGAAAATGGGTTGTATGGGGGGGGGGGTTATTTACTAAAGCCAAATCCACTTTGCACTACAAGTGCAAACTACAAGTGTAAAGTGCACTTAAAATTGCACTGGAGGTGCACTTGGAAGTGCAGTCGCTGTAGATCCGAGGGGGACATGCAAGGAAAATATAAAACGGAATTTAGCTTGCACATGATTGGATGATAAAATCAGCAGAGCTTCCCCTCATTTCAGATCTACCCTTCAGATTTACAGCGACTGCACTCCTGAGTGCGCTTTCAGTGCAATTTCAAGTGCACTTTGCACTTGTAATTTGCACTTGTAGTGCAAAGTGGATTTGCCTTTCGTAAATAACCCCCGTGGTTTCCAATGGCATAGTTCACACAAGTGCTGTCAGTTACAGAAAAAACGTGGTGCATTTTTCTTGCACTGGACTGTACTGGAACATGGTAAAATGCATAAAATACGCACCGGAATGGACTGGAACACATAATAAAAGCATCAAAAATGTACCAGAGCCCAGTCCAGTGAAAAAAAAACAGGAGAAAAGATGACAAAAAAAGCACCTGGAATGCATCCGAAAATGCATCAAAAACGCACTGGGTTGCGGCAAAAATGCATTAAAATGTGCATGCAGAAATGCATCCATAACGGATCTGGAGTGCGTTTTTGTGGAGTGAACCAACCCTGAATGTTCCATGCCACAAGTACAGCAGATATGGCTGTGCGGCAGTCACTCGCTGTCAAGCCTCTTTATTGCATTTGTTAAATTCATAGCATTCTGGAAAGTCACTTTATACAACCCTGAATTTCCTCCCTCCAGTTTTTGCTCTGTGGATGGAAACCTGACATCCAACTCACTCTAGAATGACTGTAATGAGTGATTATTCCCTTCCAATATTTAATTAAGAAGAGAAAAGATTCAATGTACACTTTGCTGTAAACAACCCCAGAGACAGATAATGAATTCCCCTATAGCTCTATTCAATGTACAGTCGTGTGCTTGTTGGCTGTAGCGAGATCAAGGAGTCAGAATTCCCCCGAGTGCACCTTTTACTAATCTGAAGCAGCTACTTGGCAGCCAATCAGAACAAGGATGAATCCATTTAATCTATAAGTAAATTAAGTTATAAATAAATGCACTGTAATCCATAAATAAATAAAAATATACATTAAAATATGTAAATAAAAGAATTAAAATGCTTTTAACAAATCCAAATAAATCAAATTTAATGTGCAGTATGTAAAATATCTATTTTGGAACAAAGAATAGTAAAATTCTTCATAACTACAACAATAATAATATTAATAATAATAAAAAAATCTAAGGAAGAAGACAGGGTATCAAAATAACTATTAATGGTATTTCTCACTAACCTCGCTTCCTTAAAGTTGATTCACTAATGCCCCATACACACGATCCGAAAATCGGATGACAGATCGTCCGTTTTTTGTTTTTTTTTGCATGTTAGTCGCATATCAAAAATGGAGAGTTTACTAAAGTTACAAAAATTCTCATACGACAGAATAAAAAATCGGAAGTGATGTCATTTGTTGTAGTGTACTTCTATTGTATTTTTGGATGACAACTGTACTGATTAAACGAAAATCGTACGATCTGGTATCATACGAGAAAAAATTTTCGTGCATGTCTGATAAAATAATGATCGATGAAATGTTGTGATCGGCTCTCAAAAGCTCTGTACTAACGATCCGATTATCGTACGATCGCGTCGAAAGCAGTATTTTTCGTCTGATTTTCGGATCGTGTGTACGGGCCATAAGACCCCATTCACACCGGGGCCGTGGCCGCTTTCGCTTGTTTTAGCGGTGCTTTACCGCTGTCTAAGTGGTGCTTTTGCACCTCTTTTCATCTGCTAGCGGGGCGCTTTTAACCCCAAAAAAGGGGTTAAAAACTCCTGTGTTGCGGCAGTTACCGAAGCACTGCCCATTCATTGCAATTGGCAGGGGCGTTTTGGGGGTGCTGTATAGAGCGCTCCCAACCCGCCCCAAAGAGGCTGCTTGCAGGACTTTTCCGAACGTCCCGCAAATGCACCGCCCCATTGTAGAAGCACCCATTGCAGAGAATGGGAGGCAGTTTTCAGGCGCTTTTACAGGCGCTATTTCTAGCGCTAAAACGCCTGAAAATTGCCTCAGTGTGAAAGGCCCCTTTCACACGATCGGACCGTTCAGGTCCGCCTGTCAGTTTTGATGGCGGACCTGAACGGGCGCTCCATGTTAGCCTATGGAGCGCCGGATGTCAGCGGAGACATGTCCGCTGACATCCGACCCCGTCCGATCCGCTAAAAGCAGACGGATGGCTCTACGTCCAGGTCCGTCGCTGGCGGATCGGATCGGGGGAGATCTGACGAAAATGGACATGCTGTCTGTTTTTGTACGATCCCTCCATAGGCGGCAGCGGTGCCTGACAAGCCCCTCCCCGCTCAGTGAGCAGAGAGGGACCTGTCATCCGCCGGCTCAGCGGAGATCAACGGACTGATCTCCCGCTGAGCCGGCGGACCGAGGCGGGCTCCGTAGAAACGGAGTCCGCCTCGTGTGAAAGGGGCCTAAGGGGTATAAAACTGGAGAGTGCAGCTGTACATGGTAGCCAGTTAGCTTCTAACTTCAGCTTGTTTAATTAAGGTTTGACAAAAAAAACCAAAAACTGATTGGTTTCTATGCAGAGCTGCACCAGATTTTGCACTCTCCAGGTTTAGTAAATAAACCCCACAGTCTTCTGCTTTTACAGGCTCTAGATTCTCCAATGTAAAAAAAGTGTTAAGATTTGGTCTGTTGCTGTGAAATAACTGTGTACACCTAAGGGGAAAGGGAGTCATTTACTAAAAGGAGTATCTTTTAATTCTTGGTGAAGCGAGCATGCATTTGCTTTGGGTATCCATTCACATGTAGAAGTCCCTCTCTGCAGCTGGTTGAATATTTGAAGGCTCCTTTTACCAGCAGTGAAAATGTATTAAAATAACCAAAAAGAATATGTTGCCTTCAGACTCAAAAAATTGTACTGTATATGGCAGGGTTTCTCAACCAGGGTTCCTCCAGAGGTTACTAGGGGCTTCTTGAGTGATTTGTGCCTCTCAGATAAGTTCCTACTGACACCAGTCATCGTTTTTAGCTATCTGTTACAGGGTGGAAATTCTTCCACAAGTGTAAGGACTATTCTTCCCACTGACCATGACACTAATGTATCATGAGTTGCAGATATAGTAACTTTTAGCAGGGGTTCTCTGACGCCAGAAATGTATTTCAAGGGTTCCTCTGTGTTGAAGGGGTTGAGAAAGGCCAGTATATGGAGACAATGGCCATCTGCAACGAGCAATGACTAAGTATGGATAAGGACACTTGAAAAGCCTGTACAGACATAAGGGAATGAGGTGGGTTGTAAACACTGCTCTGAAGTTGACCCTTTTAATGACCTGCATTAAAATATTAAACTTTTCAGAAAGGTGGAGTTACCCTTTAAGGATATGTTCTTGCAATTAAAGTCCTGTAGGACAATAGAGAAGTCCTAAATAAATTGCCTTATAGTGTCCACAAGCCTGCATAGTAGCAAGTCACGCACACTCTATCTGGCCACCAAATGATTGGTTGAGCTGAGGCGGGGAGCAATTTGGGTTGTTTCTGGGGAAATCAACTGAAAATATCCATCCTGGCCAATTGATCCTCACTCAGCTAATAGGATTTCAGGAAGGACAACGGGGAAGTCCTACATATATTTCCTCATAGTGTCCACAGACCTACATAGTGACAGGCCATTGGCTGAGCTGAAACGGAGAGCACTATGGGTTGTTTCTGGGGAAATCAGCTGCTATGGACTAGAAATATCCTCCATGGCCAATTGATCCTCACTAAGCTAATAGTATTTCATGGAGGACAATAGGGAAGTCCTACATACATTGCCTCACAGTGTCCACAAGCCTACATAGTGGCGAGCCATGTATTCTCTATCTGTCCACCACCAAATGATTGGGTGAGCTGAAACAGGGAGCATTAAGGGTTGTTTCTGGGGAAATCAACTGGGAAAATCCATCCTGGCCAACTGATCCTCACTCAGCTAATAGTATTTCAGGGGTCACAATAGGGAAGTCCTTCATATATTGCCTCATAGTGTCCACAGGCCTACATAGTGGCAGGCCATCTAGCAACCAAATGATTGGCTGAGCTGAAACGGAGAGCACTATGGGTTGTTTCTGGGGAAATCAACTGCTATGGACTAGAAATATCCTCCATGGCCAATTGATCCTCACTAAGCTAATAGTATTTCACGGAGGACAATAGGAAAGTCCTACATACATTGTCTCACAGTGTCCACAAGCCTACATAGTGGCGAGCCATGTATTCTCTATCTGGCCACCACCAATTGATTGGGTGACCTGAGACATGGAGCACTATGGGTTGTTTCTGGGGAAATCAACTGCAATCAATTGGGAATATCCATCCTGGCCAACTGATCCTCACTCAGCTAATAGTATTTCAGGGAGGACAATAAGGAAGTCCTTCACATATTGCCTCATAGTGTCCACAGGCCTACATTGTAGCAAGCCATGTAATCTCTATCTGGCAACCACATGATTGGGTGAGCTTGGATGGGGAGCATTATGGGTTGTTACTGGAGAAATCAACTGCAATTGACTGGGAATATCCATCCTGGCCAATTGATTCCTCACTCAGCTAATAGTATTTCAGGGAGGACAATAAAGAAGTCCCACATAAATTGCCTCATAGTGTCCACAGGCCTACATAGTGGCAAGCCATGAATTCTCTATGTGGCCACCAAACATTTGGGCGAGCTGAGACTGGGAGCACTATGGGTTGTTTCTGGAGAAATTGCAATCAACTGGGAATATCCATCCTGGCCAATCAATCCGCATTAAGCTAATAGGATTTCGGGAAAGCTTTGCAGATATATGATTGTTCTCTGTTCAAACCAGAAATGGTTGATCTTCTATATGTTTATTTGCCCATGGCCCATTCACACTTATGCATTGAGTTAACGCATGCTGAAATGTGCATTAACACGCATTGCCAAAATGCATGGCAATGCAGCTGCAATACACACTGTGCGTTGCGGTGTCGTTCATTGTTAACGACATAACAACACATTGTAAAGTAGAACCCATCGAACCACAAAGCACTGCAGCATGTGTACAGCGAACTGCGATTGATAAAAAAAGGGTTATAAACATTATTTCATCTATTGTGTGTTGGTGGTTCTTTCTTAAATGGACGGGCTGCCTTAGCACAACGCATTTTATCACACGTCATAACGCTTACTAACGCACTGCAACAGATCACTGAAGTGTGAATGTCCCCTAAGCCCTCCATGTGTTATTTCACATGAGTTGTGTTAAGGTGAGGTAGGGGTGAACTTCGTTTGTGCAATTAAAGTCACTAGTGATCGATCGCCTGCTTTAAAATGCAATGTTTAACTTGTAATTGCAAGAACTATATCACATAGACATTCACAAGAAAGTCACAAGAAAATAATTTAGTCGCAGGATTTTATTTAGTAGTGTAAACAAAAGGAGCCGCGCGTCGCTCTAGCTATAACAAGGGTTCTACGAGCGATTATTAGTCATGTGATCGCGGTGATGGCCGCCGATCAAAGCTTACTGCTACAATAGAGTCAAAACAATAGAAGTGAATTTTTGTTTCCTATCATTTGAGTGATTAATCGTGCATAGTCACTTCCACATTCAATCAGAAGAGGTTTTAAGTACAGGAGAATCTTTTAAACTGCACTGTCTTCCACTAAGCCAAAAATCCTGGAAAATTGGCAGATTGGGCAAAGTTAAGGGAATAAAAATAAACAAAAAACAATATATATATTTTTTATTCTTTAGTTGTGCAATCAAAAGTTGCATGTGCAGCACTTTCCTTGTTGTATGACTTTTAGGCCCCTTTTACACTTGTGCGACTTGTCCAGAGACTTGGGACTGCAAAGGCGCATGACAAGTCGTACCCCATAATTTCCAATCTGTACCATTCATATTTCAAGTCGCAGCGACTTCAAAGTAGTCCCTGCACTACTTTGGTCCGATTTTTAATGGGACTTGAGGTCCATAGACCTTAAGAATACACAGGCATTGCCTCAAGTCACGTCTAAGTTGCGTCAAAGTCGCATCAAAGACGCACTACTTTGAGGTTGCACAAGTGTGAAAGGGGCCTAAAGAGAAACTGAACTCAACTCTGCAGCTGTTCTTTTTGCCTCCTGCCATGTTTGGCACACGTAGCGCCCACTGAGGGGGACCCATTCAAGTAAATAGGGCTACACCGTAAGCTCCCTGCAACCCTGTGCAATGACCGCGGTTGCAGGACACACTAGTGCGGGGTTCAAGAGGCGCTCCCCCAGAGGCAGCGGCCAGGGGGTGTACACATGCAGGAATTATACATACCTCCTGTCGCTCTTGGCATGCATAGCGCCCACTGAATGTGACCTATTCAAGTGAATAGGGCTATTCTGCAAGCACCCTGGAATCGCATATAATGACCAGGGTTGTGGCATGCTAGTGCGGGGTTCAAGAGGTGCTCCCCCTTTGGCTGCAGAGGCAGCGGCCAGGTACATATACAAGCAGGAATTATACCCCCTGTCGCTTTTTGGCAAGAGTAGCACCCACTGAGCGCGACCCATTCAAGAGAATAGGGCTACTCGGCAAGCGCCCCGCAACAGCGTTCAGTGACCATGGTCGCAGCACACTAGTGCATGGTTCAAGAGCTGATCCCCCCTTAACTGCAGAGGCAGTGCTCAGGGGTGTGCACAAGCAGGAATTATTCTCTCTGTCGCTTTTGGCATGCATAGTGCCCACTGAGCACAACCCATTCAAGTGAATAGGGCCACGGTTGTAGCACACTAGAGCAAGAGGTTAAAGCAGGAGGTGCGGAGGTGATACAACGCCTCCAGACCGCCTGTCAAATAACGTCTGAAGAGTAATCTGATTGTGAATCACTCTTCAGAGGCCAAAGCAAATGTAAATAGGCCTCATACACAATTCTTGAGAGTAGGTGCAGAAATTGGGACAGGATGGTAGGGGCCCCAGTGCATTTTTTTGCCCAGGGGCCCATGATGCTATTAAGACAGCCTTGATTGTAATGTATTGTATTCTTTCATTTCCGAGCGTGCGCGGTCTTGATCACTTGATTTTTTTGTACGGACAAATACTGTACTGATTAAACAAAAATCGTTCGTTCTGTTATCGTATGAGAAAAATGTTTTTGCTTGACCCTTCGGATAATTTCGCATGAACTGTCGTCATCGGCTCTCAAAAGCTGTGTGCTACTGATCAGATTTTGATTGGACACATCTGGCCGATGTACCAAATCAGTACTGGGTTTCCCTCCTTTAATAAGTGTAACATATATGTATTCTGACTTAGCTTGTATACTAGGAGTATCTCGGGATATCTTGGCGGGAGTATGACACCATTTGACGTTAGAGGATGGGGGTGTCACTATTTTCTCAAATTCTGATTCAGTGGCGGCTGGTGCTCAATTTTTTTTTTTTTGGAGGGGGGGGCGACAAACAAACCCCCCAATAGGTCCGCACTCACCCCATCAACGGTTGCAGCTTCCCCACACTCACCCCATCAATGGTTGCAGCTTCCCCAGCTTCTCCTTCCGGTCTTAAGATCCGCCTCCTGTCCTGATAGGCCGGGAGGAGAAGTCTGAAGACAATAGCAAATGTCGATTCGCTAATGTCACAAGTGGGTGGGGTCGGGGCGCAGTGCTCTGCGTCCCCAGCCCAACCTTTTTGAAGGCAATTAGAGCCTCAGGCTCTAATCATGTGCTTAAAAAAAAAACTCATAGGAACTTATCAGTCCGGCGCCCTGCATAGAAATTAGGGGGGTGGTGCCCCTGCACACCTTATGGACAGGACGCCGCTGTTCTGATGGTTGGGAGGAAAACCCGGTAAAAATGGTGTTGCCGTTATAGGTAATACTGATCTGCCAACCGTGGATTTTGTTCAAACACATCTGGCCAATGTGCCAATATTACTAGGGCTGAGACAAGGGATGGACAGGAGGGACGGCTGCCCTAGGCACTGTGGTATTATGTGAGGTGGGGGCGGCACAAGGAGATTGGGGGGGGGGATTTGTGTTAGAAGGGGGAATTTGGGGGGCGGCAGGGGGTAAGTTGTTCTAGAAGGGGAAATTTTGGGGGGAGGGGCGCTTACAGTGATGATTTAAGGGGATTTGTGTTAGGAGGGGGGATGGGGGGGGGAGATGATTTATGCTAGAAGGGGGGATGGGGGGGATTTGTGCTGGGAGGGGGATTTGGAGTGGAGAAGACAAAATGTTTACTAGGAGGGGAAATTTTAGGGGTAGAGGATTTGTGCGAGGGGGTGATTTTTTGGGGGGGGGGGGCAAAGATTTTTGCTGAGAGGTAGGATTTCAGCAGGGGGGCAGATTTGTACTGGTAGGAGGAGGAATTTATGCTTAGGGGGTAAGCATGCAGATTAGTGCTAAACATTTTTGTGGGGGGATTTTTGCTATCACGTAACGCTCATAAATCTTGGGGGGGCGCAGTTTGGCATATTCGCCCTGGGCTCTATATGACCTTGTCCCGGCACTGAGTATTACCTATATCTCTTGGGATCTTTTGGTGGGATTATGACATCAGAGGATGGGGGAGGGGGGTCACTGTTTTCTCACACTCTGATTGGTAGTTGATGTATTTATATTTTGTTATCCCACTGCTGCACTTTATCACATGCCTGACGAAGGGGACCTGCACGGCTCCGAAACATTGAACTTGTTCTTGCAATGTGATCTTTCTGCAATAAAAGCCTTTGGACTACATTTGAAGATCCTTGGTGTGTTGGCGAATATGTGAATATGTGTGAATATCAGATTCACCTGATTTTCTGATCGTGTGTACTAGGCATTAGGAAGAGTGTACAGAGATCGTTCAATCAGATTGTGTTATGTATGGCCACCTCAACCTCCTCCCACCCGCCGTATAGCAAAACGACGGCGAGTGGGATCTCCTCTCGTTCTGGGATGAGGTCATATGACGTCGCCCCAGTGTCACCGCTCTTGCGTGTCCTAGGGACACAGGGCGACCCTGATCTTGGTAGAGAGCCGATGACGCGGCTCTTTACCCATGGGATCGGCTGTGTCCAATCACAGCCAATCACATGTAAACACGAAAGTGACGTTTTCCAGCTCTCCTCGCCTCACGTTGACAGAGTGTGAGGAGAGCCCATCGCGACATCGCCTAACAGGGGAGACCTATACAGGTAATCAGGGCATTAACCATCAGTGCAGTGCCCTGCAGTGATGCCAGTCTGTGCCCATTAGTGACAGCAATCGGTGCCCATCAGTAATGCCAGTCAGTGACGCCTTTCAGTGCCCATCAGTGTCTGCTCATCAGTGCTGCCCATCAGTGACACCAATCAGTGCCCATCAGTGATGCCAGTCAGTGCTGCCTATCAGTGCCCATCAGTGATACCAGTCAGTGCTGCCTTTCAGTGCCAATCAGTGCCTGCTCATCATTGCTGCCCATCAGTGACACCAATCAGTTCCCATCAGTGATGCCAGTCAGCGCTGCCTATCAGTGCCCATCAGTGATGCCAGTCAGTGCTGCCTTTCAGTGCCAATCAGTGCCTGCTCATCATTGCTGCCCATCAGTGACACCAATCAGTTCCCATCAGTGATGCCAGTCAGCGCTGCATATCAATGCCCATCAGTGATGCCAGTCGGTGCTGCCTTTCAGTGCCAATCAGTGCCTGCTCATCAGTGACACCAATCAGTTCCCATCAGTGATGCCAGTCAGCGCTGCCTATCAGTGCCCATTACTGATGCCAGTCAGTGCTGCCTTTCAGTGCCAATCAGTGCCTGCTCATCAGTGACACCTATCAGTTCCTATCAGTGATGCCAGTCAGTGCCGCCTATCAGTGCTCATCAATGCGGCATATTAGTGCCTCCTCATTAGTGCCACCTAATCTGTGCCCATTCAGTAGAGAAAAATTACTTATTTACAAAATTTTCTGACAGACCCTAAAAAAAAAACCCTTTTTTTCCTAAAATTTCAGTCTCAGTGGTGATTAAATGCCACCAAAAGAAAGCTCTATTTGTGTGAAAAAAATGATTAAAAATGTATATGCGCATGACCGCGCAATTGTCATTCAAAGTGCGACAGCGCTGAAAGCTGAAAATTGGCCTGGGCAGGAAGGGGGGTATAGGTGCCCAGTATTGAAGCGGTTAAAGGAGATTGTACAATCACCTTGTATAGTGTATTGCCAGTTCATTGATCTCAGAGCTGCTCTTTGTTATACCTGCCTGGAAGTTCAGCTCTATTAACCCTTTATAAGCAGAAGAAAAGAAGCCGCCTCAGACAACCAGTATTACAGGACTGTTGTGTTTTTTTTTTTTTTTTATTGTTTTTTTTTTTTTTTGTCCTTAGTTAACATGGCAAAGGGCAATGTTTGGATGGCCAGGGGCTGTTTGTGTATCCCCTGCAGCTCCCCCATTCTAAGTCAATGAGGAAGCAGCTGGGTTGCGTGCTCAGGCTTTAGCTTCTAAGTACTCACTTTTTTTTTTTTTTTTGAATGGGGATCTTATTTTTTTTTTATTTTTTTTATTTTTATTTTTTTTTTTTTTGTAGCTGCCTGGTTGCTGTAGCTTGCAGCACACAGCTTTGTTGTTGTGAACTAGTCGGACGGGTTGTAGGGTGTTGCTGTCGCTTTCGCAGAGCTTTGGCCAATGGCACCAGATCCACCCTACTGTGCGTAAGAGAGCATTGGGGGATTTAACCAAGCCTATGGTGATGTGCAGACAGCACTGTCTCCTATTGCCAACCAGTCACAGAGCCTCCCCCCTCCTCCTCTCCTGCTCCTCCTCTCGTGCTCCTCCTCCTGACTTGCTCCTTGCTTCTGCTGCTGGAACTTGCTGCAGCACTCAGGAAGCCTCAGCACACTCTCTCTCACTATTTTAAGGGACGCTTCAAGCTGTGGAATGGCTCCTTGAAAACCGACCCAACCCCCACCCTCCTCCTCAACCAACACCCCAAAGCAGCTGAACCCTAAAAAAAAATAAAAAAAAATCAGCATCACCCCCCTTGGCTCTAGAGCATGACAGGAGTCTATGAAAGGAGACTTCCCACCATCAGAAGCAACGATTACTCTTCTTCTTCTTCTTTCCAAGCTGCCAGCATCATGCACCACCCTTCCCAGGATTCACCTACCTTACCTGAGTCCTCTGCCACCGACTCCGGCTACTACAGCCCAGGAGGGGCCACCAGCCACCCGCACCATGGCTACTGCTCGCCCACCTCTGCCAGCTATGGAAAGGCTCTCAATGCCTACCAGTACCAGTACCATGGCATGAACGGATCTGCCGCAGCCACTTACCCTGCCAAGAGCTACGCCGACTATAGCTATGGGAGCCCCTACCACCCTCACCACCAGTATGGAGGGGCGTACAACAGGGTGCAACCACCCACCAGCCAGCCAGGTAAGCTTGGGCTACAGGGTTGGGGTTGCTATAGGTGCGCAAGGTGGTCGCCGCGCAGCTGAAAGTGCGGAAGGTAGTCGCCGCGCAGCGCGGAAGGTGCGGAAGGTAGTTGCCGCGCAGCAGTGTGGCCGCGCCGCTTTGGGGGGACCCCGCTTGCTTTCACCCCCCCCCCCCCCCTTCAGGAGTCTGGGCGGCCAGCTATTCGTGGCTGCGGTCTCCAGCAGTCTCGGGCAGTCCTAAAAACCATGTCTGTGCCTCTTCCTCCTCCGAGGGTTTATCTCCCCCGTTCCATTTATAACCCAGGCGCCGCCAGTCAGCACCATAACAAACCGCAAAACTCATTCCAAAGAGAACAAACAAAACAAAAGCAGAATAGAGACAGAAGAGAGAGAGAGAGAGGCGGCTCACTGCACCCGGAGGGCATGAGGGCTGCACAGGGGCCCCGAGCAACCGGGCGGTGCAGGACAGAGGAGGCAACAAGGGCTCCTAAGTATATAGAAACTATATATATATATATATATATATATATATATATATATATATATATATATATATATATATATATATATATATATATATATATATATAGATAGATAGATCTATCTATATATATAGATATATATAGTGTGTGTATATAAATATATATGTATATTTAATATGTATACATTTATATAGATAGAAAGATAGATAGATCAAATGCATCGTATATGTTGATTGATATATCTATACAGTATATATATATATATATATATATATATATATATATATATATATATATATATATATGTTTATGTATACATTATGCACTTTATATGTTGTTTTATATATAATATAGCTATAGTTTTATATATATATAGATATATACAGTATGTGTTTGTGTTGGTAGTGCCACTCAGCAGGGGGTGACTGCCTTGGTGCACTCAGAGATGATGAAGTAGTAGTAGAGATCACTCCGGACTTCTCTATAGTATCAAATACAATGTATATAACCCATACTATATCTATTACTTTGCTCCTTTGCTGAATCCTATGAGTGCCCCACATCTTTACTACTTCCTCTCCTATTTTCTCTCGCTCTCTCTCCTTCTCTCTCTTTCTCTTCTATATCCCTCTTTCCTTTTTTTCAATTCTCTATGTCCTTCTCTTTCTCTCTCTCTATTTCCTCTGTCTCTCTTGTCTCACTATCACTCTCTGTCCCCCTCTCTCTCTTCTCTTTATCGTATAACAAACATGCATTGTATACACCTTCTGGGCAAGCTTCTTTTCTTTCTTTCTTTCTTTCTTTCTTTCTTTCTTTCTTTCTTTCTTTCTTTCTTTCTTTCTTTCTTTCTTTCTTTCTTTCTTTCTTTCTTTCTTTCTTTCTTTCTTTCTTTCTTTCTTTCTTCCTTCCCCCCTCCCTCTACTATAGCTTAATTCATAGATGTATCTCTCATGGATCTATATACTTACTTAGTAAGTATCATACAGTGTACATATTTACTGGGCAGCAATGCATTCATAAAAAAAACTGTAGTATACATACACGATCAATTCTCATAAATATCTCTCTATCTATCTATCTATCTATCTATCTATCTATCTATCTATCTATCTATCTATCTATCGTGTAGAAGCGATGTAAGTTCACTGTAACTGCACTTATATACTTTATATTGCAACACAGACCTGTAAAATAGACTATTTTAATATGTGTATAGATAATTATATATTTATATATAGACACAGGGAACAAAGTCTATACATATGTCTGTAAATGTAAACCCATACAGCGTTATGTGTGTAAAAATATATATTATTATTATTATGTGCACATACATTTGGCTTTGTGTGTGTGTGTGTAAAATATATAATGTACATGCATGTATGGATGTGTGTGTAAAATATATAATGTACATGCATGTATGGATGTGTGTGTAAAATATATAATGTACATGCATGTATGGATGTGTGTGTAAAATATATAATGTACATGCATGTATGGATGTGTGCGTAATATATATAATGTACATGCATGTAGGAATGTGTGTGTAAAACTTATAATGTACAGGCATATAGAGTTATGTATGTGTGTGAATGTGTAAAAATATATCATATACACGCCTGTAGCTTTCTGCCTGTGTGAAATATATATTATGTGTATGTATGTAGTTTTATTTTCTGTGTGTTAAATATATCATGTACATGTATATAGCGTTATGTGTTTGTGGGAATATGTATTATATACATGCATATAGATTTGATATGTGTGTGTGTGTTTACATAAAGATATTTCGTTTCATATGTATCTATTTAAAAATAATTATTATAGTAGAATAATGAGATGTAAGAGCGAAGAGGACTGCAGAATAATGGGGGGGGGGGGGGGGGGGGGGCCATAAAAAGAATAATTGAAATACATTTCAAGTGTGCCTATGAAAGTAAACATTCGATTCTTCTCTCTGTCTTTCTTTTTTTCAATATATATATAAGAGAAAGGCAGAGAGAGGGATCGGATGTTTCCTTTCATATAGTCACACTTGATATTTATTTCAATAATTCTTTTAATGGTGCCCCCCATTATTCTGCAGTCCTTATTGCTCTTACATCGGATTGTTCCTGTGTAGTCTGTGCAGTGATCAGGACATTTGGGGTATTTTGGAAGATCTGACACCTCCTGGAGTCTCTTTCTGCTCATCATTTGCAAAATAAAAAAAGAAATACAAATAAAACCAAACCACATCTTTTATAGACTAAACCTATTTCTGCCATTTTCTGGGTAGTTATGAATTTTGGAGGTGGAGGGAATATTATAAATCTGGGTGATTTTGGAGCAGGTGTTGTCACTGGGCCCTTTTTCAGAAGTTTGGGAATAAAGTGCAGGGGAGGTTACCTGTGAAATCTGGTGAATTTTTGGGGGATTATTGCATTGTTGGCTGCGATTAGGGGGGGGGGGGGGTAGGGCCGGAGACATTTGCAGCAGAAACCTTCTCTGCAGTCTTACATTGGCTAAACCGCTGTCTCTGTCTGGCCTGACCATACTAACCACTGAATGGATAAATTACAGGGCAGCCAGTCTGAGGAGGCTTTGAACGCCGTGCTCTCCTCCTCTGTGGATCCTTCTGTGTCTGGCCCGGCCTGGGCTTTCCCTTGGAGCGATCCCCAGCACCTGGTGCCACCCGTGCCCGCTGCCCAGTCTGACCACAGAGCCCAGTGCCATCCACATCACTCACCTTCACCACACCGCAATCAGCCAGTGACTCCATGACAACACCAACAATAAAATGATTACTATTGTCATCATCATCACCATTATTGTTATTGAGCATTTGAATGTGTTTTGCTTTAAATAGACATTTTGCACTGATTTTAACATTTTATGAAAGGGTTTGCATTAAAACTGAAGCAAGTGACATGCTAGGGGGGAATTATTATGGTACAATATTATGCTAACACAAGATATACAATTCATGCAAAATTATATATATGTATATACATATATTTACTATATTTTAGTAGACAATTATCTCTCATCCTCTCAAAATATTATATATATATATATATATATATATAATGTATTTTAATAGTGCCATATATTTATATCCTACTGTAGTAAGATTTATCTAATTTATCTCAAGCTATCTAATTTATAGTAAACAAAAGAAAAACCAAAAACAAAAAATATATTTTTATTATTATTATTATTATTATACATCGTAATAGTGTAGCATGCATAGATACATATGTGTATTTTGCATTCATTTTTCTATATAATTCCTTAGCTTGTTTTATATATATATATATATATATATATATATATATATATATATATATATATATATATATATATATATATATAAAGCTTACACACAAAAGTATACATTATACATTACATTATCTTTCACTCACTCTCTCCCTCTATATATATATATGATGTGATGTAAGCTCACTGTAACTGCAGTTATATAATGTATGCTGTAGATTGCAACACAGACCCATAAAAATACTATTTTAATTCGCACTCAGCAGGGGGTGACTGCCTTGGTGTCCTCAGAGATGATGAAGTAGTAGTAGTTAAGATCACTCCGGACTTCTTCTCTATAGTATCAGATACTGTATATAACTCATACTATATCTATTACGTTGCTGCTTTGCTGAATCCTATGATTGCCCCTAATATTTGCTACTATCTCTTTCTATTCATGTATAATATTATTACTATTGTTATTATTATTATTATTATTATTATTATTATTATTATTATATTGAATTGTAATAGCGTCACATGCATAGATAGTTGTGTGTATTTTGAATAACATTTTAGCTTTGTTAAAAAATAAATACAAAAATTAAAAATACAAAAAAGCACAACTGTTAATAGAGCATTTACTACAATGTACATACATTTAATAAAAAAATTTGGGGTTTTGTTTTTTTCAATAATTCTCCATGCATAAAACCAGTCCAGACTAAGGGGATAAAGTGGCACACACTTGTAATAGCATTTTTAGCATGTTGTCCCTGTGTAGAATTGCAGGCTGACTGATCTCTGTCTGTCTGTCCTCCAGAGAAAGAAGTGGCGGAGCCAGAGGTGAGGATGGTCAATGGAAAACCAAAGAAAATCAGAAAACCCCGGACGATATACTCTAGTTTCCAGCTGGCAGCTCTGCAGAGGAGATTTCAGAAGACTCAATACTTAGCGCTGCCGGAGAGAGCTGAGCTGGCGGCCTCCTTAGGACTGACACAGACACAGGTGAGAGCATGGCAGGTCCTGGGATCTCCCATCACTGAATTAGGGAGAAAGAAGGAAGGAAGGAAGGAAGGAAAGAAAGAAAGAAAGAAAGAAAGAAAGAAAGAAAGAAAGAAAGAAAGAAAGAAAGAAAGAAAGAAAGAAAGAAAGAAAGAAAGAAAGCTTACTCAGTACATGCATACAGTATAATATATTTTTGTTATATGAACTAAGAAGAGGGGAAGATTAGAGAGAGAGTGAAAGCAAAAAAAAAAAAAAAAAGATAAAGGAAAGAGAAGGAGAAAAAGAAAGAGAGAGAGAGAGAGAGAGTGAAAGAAATGGGGATCACAATGACACTTTGTACTGCCTGGAGAAAGAAGGAAAGAAAGAAAGAAAGAAAGAAAGAAAGAAAGAAAGAAAGAAAGAAAGAAAGAAAGAGAAAGAAAGGAAGGAAGGAAGGAATAATAAATTATTAGACAGATAGGTGGATAGATACATAAAATTATAGAGAGATAGATAGATAGATAGATAGATAGATAGATAGATAGATAGATAGATAGATAGATAGATAGATAGATAGATAGATAGATAGATACATACATACATACATAGATACATAGATACATAGATACATACATAGATAGAAATTGCTGTATATAGATGGTGCAATGTTGTGTGTCATTATATGAAACTTTGCATTGTTTTCCAAAACTGAGAACAAAGTTGCACATTGCACAATCTGCTTCAGAACTCTCTGCTAAGCAGAGAAATAATGTATCTATCTGTAAATGTCTTTTGTAAATATCTTATTTAAAAATATGACTTTTTTTCAATAGTACATTGTGACAGAGTAACATTAATCATTTATAAGGAGCCAGTTTGATGGGTGACCTCAATGGGACAACTTTGCATTTATTGTTTGTGTTGGTTTTGGAACCCATTACAGAATGACTTTCATTTTTGAAACCACTTTGGAAAGTTGGCATCTCACCCTGTTTTCTAAGAATAACAGATATTTCAGTTTTTTTTTGTCTCTGCAAAAACACTGCAGCTAGTGTTCTGTGTTGAATGCTGGAGTTTATAGTTCATCAGTAAGGTCGCCTATGCGCTACATTTCACCGCAAAGACGTCTGCACATGTGCAAAATATTAGTCTCGTATCCCCCAATCAGATGTAAAATGGCACAAATCAAAGTCTTGGGTTTGTTAGAGATAATTCAAAACAGATCTCTGTCCAAAGGAGAATAATACAATTATTTAAGAATGCATCCTTGCATCTTCCCTGCATTTTTTTTTTTTTTTGGCTCCATTTTTTTTTTTTAGTGTACAAGCTCTGAGTGCAGTTAAGGAGTCTGTTGTATTTTTGCTAAGGGTTTACATGTGTGGTGGAGCTGAATAGGACATGATTGATGTACCAGGCAGTGTGGAACCATGACATGTCCTGTTTGGAAATACTCAACAATATTTTTACAATAGTTTAGCCAAGGAACTCTGCCTAGTGTCATGTCCTCAGGCCTGAACATAGTTTTCTAAAGGGTGTCATTTTGTTACGCTATCCCGCTGAACTTGTTTTTGAACCAATCACGCTGAAGTATTTAGGGGGAAAAAAACATTTTTTTTTGTCAATCCAAAAAATGATACTGTTTTTAATTAGATTATTGGACATAAGCTAGATTCTAAATTGAATGATCATTTTATTTTAAAAACAATTTCTATTTTTGAGGGAAGGGATGCAAAAATGGTCTTTTTTACATTGATAAGATGCATGTGTCCTTATTATCTTAGCAAATACATATAGTAAATGCTCATGCATTCAGTCTTTGCTTGTGTTGCATGGGTTATCATTTAAGAATTGACTTTAATCCCTGGTGACATTCAATGAAAATATTCAAACTAGGGGCATGTTAATATGCTTTTTTTCTGATCTTGACTGGGGGGGGGGGGGGGGGGGGACACAAGCTACAATGTAAACCATATAAAAAGAGAACTTGATACCCAAAAATGTGTAAATATGTGCACAAATTCTATATAAGATATACATTAAACAAAAAAAAAAAGTCCATAAATCATGCATTCTGTGCCTTTAAAATAAGAAATAAATAAAATAGAATAAAATAAACAACAAACAGGCTACAATGTGAATTGCTAATTTATTAATTCAGTTTCTTAGTCTAACAGCAAGCAAAAACAATAATAATATTATGATGGTGCGTAGATCACTCTAGTGATTGTATCAGAATGATTTGTGCACTGGCCTAACAAGCCTCCACTCAAGTTAATGGAATCTCAAAAATCTCATTGGTTGTTTGAAGCAGACGCATGTTCATTGAGTCTGTTTAAAAAATGTCAAATGAATGTCATACCTTAGTATGTCATCTCCTTGAAAAAAAAAAAAAAATTGGTAGGTTGGCTTAGAAAAAAAAAAATCATCATCTTCAAAGTGAATCTGTTTTATAGGCAAGGCAAGCTCATGGTGTTGTAGAGCAGACAGGGTTAGTTCAGAATATATTTTTATTACATTATTTAAATCTTTGATAATTTTGAAATTACTGGTTGATTAAAGTCACAATGCTGGACCCTTTTCTGTGCCTGGATGATGTGGCGGAAAAGCACTTTGTTCAATACATACACATATATATATATCAGGGCCCTTTGATTCCTCTTGTACCGAATTGTATTTAACTGTTATGTCTGCCTTCATTTTGTAAAGCACTGAGGCAAGCTGTTGGCACTATACAAATCCTGTATAATAATAATTATAATCAATTTATTTATCTCTATCTATCTATCTATCTATCTATCTATCTATCTATCTATCTATCTATCTATCTATCTATCTATACATATATAGATAGATAAATAGATAGATAGATAGATAGATAGATAGATAGATAGATAGATAGAGATATATATAATTTATTGATTTTTTAAATGTTTCTGTAAATGCAGGTGCTTATTGTGTAGGTGACAGAAGCTTTTTAAATGCAGTCATGGCTATCATGTTGTAAAATGCTGCACAAACTGTTGGCGCTATATAAATCCTATATATTAATAATATAAATGAAGGTCACTGTCTTTCAGAGACACTGCAGAAAATATTTGTGACTTTTTTAAATGCATGTTCTTCCTGCTTAGTAACTAGTGGTGGAAATAAATAGTTGTCTATTTATTAAAAGCACAGATGCTTCTGTAGAGAGTGTAAATCTACATAGCACTGGCAGTCTGCATGGTAATCTGTGAATGTTGCAGATAAATATTCAAAATGATAAATATCTTGTAGCTTTATTTGGTGGGACTTGGTGGGATTGCTTTACTAAAACTGGAGAGTGCAAAATCTGGTGCACCGGTGCATGGTAGCCAATCAGCTTCTAACTTCAGCTTGCTCAAATAATCCTTGACAAAAAAAAAAAAAAACAGACAAACTGGAAACTGATTGGTTACTATGCAGAGCTGAACCAAATTTTGCACTCTCCAGTTTTAGTAAATTAACCCCAGTGTGTCCAAGCACTGTTTTCTTGGTATACAATTTCCCTTAAGCTGGAGCATAGGTCTAAAATAGAATATGTTTTAGTTTTGTGAAACTAGTAATGTATGGGACAAGAAGGCCTTCTGTAGGAGTGACAAACCCATATGACCCAGAACAGACTAGTTCCACAGAGGGCTATATTATACTGAGCGTTGCTAATTGCATAAAATACCACTAGCCTTTGGGGATGTACATATTCAATTTAAATGTTTTAGAATGTAAGCTCTACGAGCAGGGCCCTCCTGTACCTTTTGTATTGTACTGTAATTGTGTTGTCCCCCTTATACATTGTAAAGCGCTGAGTAAACTGTTGGCGCTATATAAATCTCGTATAATAATAATAAATCTCGTATAATAATTTAAATGAAAAAAAAAAAAAAAACACTTTTAAAATTGTTTTCGTAATCAGATGGTTGCATAATTCTAAATCCTGATGAAGATCCGGAAAATATTTTCTGAAAGAAGGAAAGTCTTGCAGCAATTCTTTTTGGCAAATTTCTTGTTTTTTATACTCTGGCGTATAACTAAAGCTAAAAGCTGCATGGAGTCAGGAGCCCAGAAGTCCAGTGTTGCACATGATTTATTTATAATGTACTACTTTGTGAGGGATCTAGGCACTAACTAATGGTCATGTTTTGTTAAACCAGTGAACTGTTGTATGACATAGGGCATATATTACTGGGCCAGACCCCCTCTGTGTTCTTTGGAACCTTTTGGGGCCTTGTTCAAGTTGTCCTTTGGACTCGCTGCATTTTATTAATTAGTTACAGGTTGCTGCCAAGTCTATCAGTATCCAATATAAAAATATACAGGATGCATTGTGAACGCAGTCATTTTAAATAATTGCCTATTGCATTCATGGGGCCTAGTGTGTGTGATTCTGTACTTGTGGCTCTGGTGTCAGAGATTCACAACAGAAATAAGGCATTATAGGCCAGAAATGTTCAAGTTTTTCATACTACCACTGGCAGAACAATTTTAAAAATATAATTTATACACATGGAACAGTAACTACATCTTTCTTGCTAGGATAAAAATAAATAAATAATAAAAATAAATAAATAAAAATCAAACTATTGTTCCCCAGCAGCCATTCAAGGCAGACTTGATCACATGTTCTGGAGCTGCCAATCAGTACTGCAGAGGGTCTATTATTACCAGCAATGAGATAAAAGGATCAAAAAGTGCACCCCCACCCCCCAAGTACAGAGATAAATATAAACTATTCATGTAAACAAAGTTTTGAGCTCTTATACAGATTGATGGGATTTATATGTCTAAAAAAAAAAAAAAAAAAAAAGTTTTAAATTCCTCTTTAAAGAGAGCAGTCACAAGATAGAAGAAAACAGACATATATGGCCTAAAACCCCATTCCTGAACCATTGCATGTGGGGGGGGGGGGGGGGGATTCTGAGGGATTCAGGGTGTACCTCTACATTATAGTGACTTCATCATAATACTGAGTTTTTGTAAACAACATATTTGATTTAAAAAAAAACTTGTATCGGTGAGTTTTTTAAGGCATTTTTTTAAAAGTGCATTGTTTGGAAAGCATTTACACACAATTATACATTTTTTTTGTATAAAGAAGTTCCTAATACTAGTTGGCCCATGCTAGTCTGTAATTAGTAAACACTGGTTCCTAACTCATCTTTTTTTGCCCTTTTATAAAATTATTTAAATTTAAATTAAAGTTAGGGAGCAACAACCTACAAACAGTAGTTTGGGTTCTTTCAGATATGTATCACCATGCTTACAAAGTGTTACAAACATAGGAAAACAAACATTTCTATTGTAATGTATCAAAGAGAGTATACATAGTTGCAAAGTACAAACATAGAAAAAAACTAAAAAACAAATTAGGGATGGCTTTGGACACATTTTAACCATTTCCTCCATCTCTTCCTCTGCAGGTGAAAATCTGGTTTCAGAACAAAAGATCTAAAATTAAGAAGATCATGAAGAATGGAGAGCTTCCTCCAGAGCATAGCCCAAGTTCCAGTGATCCCATGGCTTGCAATTCTCCGCAGTCACCTGTGGTTTGGGAACCTCAAGGGTCTTCAAGATCTCTCAGTCATCACCCACATGTGCATTCCCATCCTCAGACCTCCAACAACTCCCCTGCATCCACTTACTTGGAAAACCCCAGTGTCTGGTACCCAACAAGCAACTCTCTTAATTCCCACTTACAAAACCACAGTTCCATACAACATCCATTAGCATTGGCTTCTGGGACATTGTACTAAAGGGAGAAAAAAAACACAAACTCTTTTTTTTTTTTTTTTTTTTAATATTTTGGACTCTTATATTCCATTGTTAAAGGGAACGTACAAAAGAAAGCATAAGATGGATTTTTTTTTAAAAAAAACAAAATATATTGTGTAAAGCTTGTTGCATGTAACTTATTGCATTTCAAGGGAACTTTTTTTTCAACAGATTGACGCAAACTTTTTGGACACTATTCTCAATGGTGCCTTGAATCTAATGACCTCATTTTTTTCAGAGACTGACTTTTTTTTCAATGTTTTATTGTATCCATGTAAATAAATGTAGATAGATGAATTAAGCTGTATATTCTGGATAAATAAAATTATTTCGACCATGGCAAATGGGCTTTCACTGACAATTGATCCATAGCTAGATAGATATTTTGTATTGCTTTGTGTGCATGTTTGTGCATGTGAGTGAGATATATACATTTAGAATATAAGATGTGTGTATCTTTATGTGGATATCATATTTCTATTTGAACTATGACAAATGGTGCCTTATTAAGGATAGATAGATAGATAGATAGATAG
Source organism: Lithobates septentrionalis (assembly GCA_037952835.1). NCBI lineage: Eukaryota > Metazoa > Chordata > Amphibia > Anura > Ranidae > Lithobates > Lithobates septentrionalis. The sequence goes on from JBBDGP010002263.1 coordinate 1,278,513, forward strand.
ATAGATAGATAGATAGATAGATAGATTATTAATTGTCAATTATTTCACTACTATTTTAATTACTTTGACATGTAGTTTTCTTCTATACAGTATTTAATACGAATTGGACAAGGTTTTCTATGCTGCCGATTGATAGGCATTTTGTATCACTTTTTGGATTGTTTTCCCAGTATTTCTGGCTGAGATATATTTTGCCCATAGTCATAGTGGGGTCTTTGTAGAAGGGACTGAGGCAATGCTAATCATCTCTCTTGTGTTCCCCTCCCCCAACTCCCTTTTCTCTGGTTCCCTATCTCTCAGTATCGAGTGGATTGCTCCAGCATAGACTCGATGAAGCCCATTTACCTCTATAAGGTTTTCTGCTTGTTTAAGTAAATGTGCGATTCCCTCATTTTATCACCAGGAACGTCCGGAGCAGGTTGTTTAGCGCTGAGTAATTGTTTATAGATCGTTCTGCTTCTCCCTGATTGTACCGATCTCATCGCTGCCCCACTTTACTCTGTCTATATATTTACCAAAGTCCAGTCCATGTCCTATTCCTTACCATCTATCAGTAAACCAGGCTATGCCCATTCTATGCCCCATCCACATCCCAGACTATACCCATTCCATACTCCATAATATGCCCAGTACATACCTCATTCTATGCCCCATCCATACCCCATTCTATACCCAATAAATACCCTATCAACAGCCATTCTATACACCACCCATGCTGTATCCTATACATACCCAATTCTATACCCCATCCATACCCCATTCTAGACCCCAGCCATACATCATTCTATACCTAATACCTACCCCATTCTATACCCTAGCCATACCCCATTATATACCCTAGCCATACCATATTCTATACTAAATACCTACCCCATTCTATACCCAATACCTACCCCATTCTATACCCCAGCCATACCCCATTCTATACCCAATACATACCCCATTCTATACCCCAGCCATACCCCATTCTATACCCAATACATACCCCATCCTATGCCCAATCCATACCCCATTCTATACCCTTTATATACCCCATTCTATACCCAATCCATAATCCATTCTATACCTCGTCCATACCCCATTCTATGCCCCATCTATACCCATTCTTTACCCAATCCATACTCCATTCTATACCTCGTACATACCCCGTTCTATGCCCCATCCATACACCATTCTATGCCCCATCCATACCCCATTCTATACCCAATCCATACCCCATTTTACGCCCTATGCATACCCCATTCTATGCCCCATCCACACCCCATTCTATACCCAATCCATACTCCATTCTATACCTTGTCCATACACCATCCTATGCCCTATTTATTCTATGCCCCATCCCCATCCATCCCCATTCTATGCCCCATCCATACCCCATTCTATACCCAATCCATACCCCGTTTTATACCTCATCCATACCCCTTTCATGTCTCATCCATACCCCATTCCATGCCCAATTCATACCCCATTCTATTCCCTGTGCACACCACATTCTATGTCCAGTTCAAATATATTCTTCTCTTCCATACCCTGTTCTACACCCATGCTATACCCTAACCATCCACACCTCATTTTATGCACTGTCTATACCCCCATTATATGCCCTGTCCATAACCCATTCTTTACCCCATTCCTACCCTATCTTATGCTCAGTCTCATCCCTATTATATACCCCTGCATACCCCATTATACATTATACTTAGTCCAATGCTCATCCATACCCTATTCTTTGCTCCGTCCATACCCCATCCTATGCCCCTTCCGTACCCATATGCCCCTTCCATACCCCATCCAAGCCCAGTCCATACCCCATTCCCATGCCATGTCCATGCCCCATTCAATGCCTTGTGCATACCCCATCTAATGCCCTGTGAATACCCCATCCTATGCCCTGTGCATACCCCATCTTATACCCCGTGCATACCCCATCTTATGCCCCGTGCATACCCATCCTATGCCCCGTGTATACCCCATGCTGTGCCCCGGGAGGGGGATAGTCTGGGTGTCTGGCAGTCAGGGGAGGATTGTAGTGAATTCAGTGGAAGACCTGAGAAGACTCGCTGTACAGCCCCGGGCACAGTTACCTGTCTCCGCTCTTTTTTTCATCTACCTTCATGTCTGCCGCCACCTCCTCCCCTGTCTGTCTCTTTATTATCGCTGCCAGGATTTTCTTCTTCTCCATTAAATTCTAGTTAACTTGATTTTAAATTGTTTTTTTAGGCACTGCTTAACGCAAGGGACAGGAAGTAAGTATATATATATATATATATATATATATATATATATATATATATATATATATATATATATATATATATATATATATATATATAAATAATTGTTAATAAATACTATAGATTTCTATAATTTCTATATAAAGCAAGGAGTTGCTTTTGACTTGTTACATTGTAGTTACACTGTAGTGGATGAGGGGTTCCGGTGTTTGTAGACTCTTATATGTTCCTAGATTCGGACTAAGTATAATACAACTGTTGTGTTTCTCTTTTATTCTCTTTTTTTTTCTCCCCTTCTCTCTCTCACGCTCCTCATTTCCTTTCTCCCTCTCTTTTCTTGACTCTCTTTCTTCCTCTTTATACTTTACTGGTGAACATTAAAATAAGGGAAACTCTGACGTCACCAATTGACCCTTTTTTTTTATTAGTAAACTCCTAATACAATACCAGGTAGGTTCACTTTAAAGTGCCCAAACCGACACAACTGTCTGGTGCCATCAGGAGAATACAAGAGGCTCAAAGAACTCGATCACTAGTCCCATGAATATTCTTCAGAGTTCTGTTGGAATCTTATCATGGTTCATGTACTTGCATGGGATATAATGTCACAGACACCTGTATGAATATGTATGTATGTACAGTGTGTCCTGTTTTTGTAGATAGTACAGTCAATGCAGGGACAAGGTCATCTAGAGCCCAGGGCGAACATGCCAAACTGCGCCCCCCCCCCCCCCCCCCAACATGTATGAGCATTATGTGTCAGCAAAAATCCCCCCACAAAAACACTAAGCCCTAATCTGCATGCTAAGCATACATTCTCCCTCCTCCCAGTACAAATCTACCCCCTACTGAAATCCCCCCTCTCAGCACAAGTCTTTGCCCCCCCCTTACCCCAACCCCCCCAGCTCAAATGCACCCCCCCCCCCCCAAAGAAAAGAAAATGCACCCCTCCTAGCACAAAACTACCACCCCTAACGTTTCCCCTCCTAGGACACATCGTCCTCCCTCCCTCAGTTCAAATTCCCCCTCCTAGCACACATCTTCTTTCCCCCATCACCCTTCCCAACACAAATCCCCCTAAATCACCATTCTTAGCACCCCACCAAATTTCCTTTCCTAGAACAAAACTTACCCCCTGCTGCCCACAAATTCCCCCTCCCAACACAGCCCCCCCCCCCATCTACTTGTAGCGCCCCCCACCTCATATGATGCTACAGTGCCCAGGGCAGCCTTCTTTCTTGCCCACCCCTTGTCCTGGCCCTGAGTACAGTGCAGTCCTATAATGGAAGTTATCTCAGTCTAATGATTGTAAAAACTATGACATTATAAAAAAGTAATGGATCCAGTTTGTAGATTAATGACAGAATTAAGAATAATTGGCATCGCTGGGTATCTGCAAAAGGACAAGGCGTTTCTGTGCATTGGGGGAAAGTGTGCAATTTCTCATGCACAAAGTGTGCATTTCTCCCGCAAAATGCTGAAGCGTGATCGTAGCCTTCAAGGACACTGCATGTACAGTATCTCACAAAAGTAAGTACACCCCTCACATTTTTGTAAATATTTTATTACACCTTTTTATGTGACAACACTCAAGAAATGACACTTTGCTACAATGTAAAGTAGTGAGTGTACAGCTTGTATAACAGTGTCAATTTGCTGTCCCCTCAAAGTAACTCAACACACAGCCATTAATGTCTAAACCGCTGGCAACAAAAGTGAGTACACCCCTAAGTGAAAATGTCCAAATTGGGCCCAAAGTATCAAAATTTTGTGTGCCCACCATTATTTTCCAGCACTGCCTTAACCCTCTTAGACATGGAGTTCACCAGAGCTTCACAGGTTGCCACTGGAGTCCTCTTCCACTTCTCCATGATGATATCACGGAGCTGGTGGATGTTAGAGACCTTGCGCTCCTCCACCTTCCATTTGAAGATGCTACACAGATGCTCAATAGGGTTGAGGTCTGGAGACATGCTTGGCCAGTCCATCACCTTTACCCTCAGCTTCTTTAGCAAGGCAGTGGCTGTCTTGGAAGCTGTGTTTGGGGTCGTTATCATGTTGGAATACTGCCCTGCAGCCCAGTCTCCAAAGGGAGGGGATCATGCTCTACTTCAGTATGTCACAGTACATGTTGGCATTCATGGTTCCCTCAATGAACTGTAGCTTCCAGTGCCAGCAGCACTCATGCAGCCCCAGACCATGACACTCCCACCACCATGCCTGACTGTAGGCAAGACACACTTGTCATGTACTCCTCACCTGGTTGCCGCCACTCACGCTTGACACCATCTGAACCAAATAAGTTTATCTTGGTCTCATCAGACCACAGGACATGGTTCCAGTAATCCATGTCTTTAGTCTGCTTGTCTTCAGCAAACTGTTTGCGGGCTTTCTTGTGCATCATCTTTAGAAGAGGCTTCCTTCTGGGATGACAGCCATGCCGACCAATTTGATGCAGTGTGCGGCGTATGGTCTGAACACTGACAGGCTGACCACCCACCCCTTCAACCTCTGCTGCAATGCTGGCAGCACTCGTATGTCTATTTCCCAAAGACAATCCCTGTATATGACGCTGAGCACTCAACTTCTTTGTTCGACCATGGCGAGGCCTGTTCTGAGTGGAACCTGCCCTGTTAAACTGCTGTATGGTCTTGGCCACCGTGCTGCAGCTCAGTTTTGCGGTCTTGGCAATCTTCTTATAGCCTAGGCCATCTTTATGTAGAGCAGCAATTCTTTTTTTTCAGATCCTCAGAGAGTTCTTTGCCATGAGGTGCCATGTTGAACTACCAGTGACCAGTATGAGAGAGTGAGAGTGATAATACCAAATTTAACACACCTGCTCCCCATTCACACCTGAGACCTTTTAACACTAACGAGTCACATGACACGGGGAAAAAATGGCTAATTGGGCCCAATTTGGACATTTTGACTTAGGGGTGTACTCACTTTTGTTGCCAGTGGTTTAGACATTAATAGCTGTGTGTTGAGTTATTTTGAGGGGACAGCAAATTGACACTGTTATACAGTGATAAAGACAAGCAAAGGATTAGATCCAGCCCTTCAGGGAGTTGGTTTTTGTTTGTTTTTTTTGCATTTTTTAGTATGTTTTCCATGCCTTGCTTATACGGTGTAATGCACATTTTTACAACAAAGTATACACAAAAGATGAATGATTTCTTTTTTTTTTTTAATGCAAAACTTTGACGAGCTCCATAAAATGTAAATTTCATGCACTTTTAAAGCACTGTGAGCCCACATTGTAGCACACATAAAACACAATGGTGTTTATAGATCCGCACCAACGGCCCGTTTCTTCAGTGCGCATGCGCCGATGACGTCGGCAGCAGCGCATATACTGAAAGTCTCCTAAACTGTGCAACTTTAGGAGATATTCAAGGTACCTACAGGTAAAACGTGTTGTAGACTTTACCTGTAGGTAAAAGTGGTGTAACCGGGTTTACAACCACTTTAACCTGTGTAGAATATCTCTGTGTTGCCAAATATATAGGGGTTGATTTACTAAAGGCAAATAGACTGTGCACTTTTCAAGGTGCAGTTGCACACTGCAAGAGCAGTTGCTCCAGAGCTTAGTAAATGAGCGAAAGCTCTGCTGACTCCCATTGTCCAATCAAGTGCTAGGAAAAAATGAATTTTTAAAAATTTTCCTTGCACGTGATTGGGTATTCTTTGCAAAGTGAAGCTTTGCCTCATTTACTAAGCTCTGGAGCAACTGCACTTGAAGAGTGCAATTGCACTTTGCAAAGTGCGCAGTCTATTGGCCTTTAGTAAGTCAACCACGTAGATTGAAAAATCGCACTTACCAGCCACAACTCTATGGTAAATATGAAATAGAAAGAAAGTGTTAATTCTTTTTTTTGCAGAAATAAAAGCTGATCAGCCATTATAAAGTGTTAGGTTTGGCTTGAAGCCTACCCATCCTTGAGGACACTGGGATATCCTTCAGGTTTCCAGTTGCTCTCCAGCTGTTGTAGGACTACAAATCCCAGCAGGCAGGACACACAGGTGCTTACAGCTCAAGGACAACTGGAGAACTCTAGGCTGTGACAGAAAATCTGAGATTTATATCTCAAATTGGCCTTATTGCCTCACGAAATAAGAAACAAAGCAAGATTTAGCCTCCAACCCAAGTGTTCCTGCTGTACTGCACTCTTTTCCCCTGTGTAACCTTTAACTGTACAGCCCTGCTTGGCTGTTTCCAACACAACTAACCAAAGCCACATGTGTGCTCCCCAGTTATGACCCTACATCTCCCCACATGCAGGAAAACACATATGTGTGCAGGAATTCATATTGCGTGGGACGCGACAATCCTAGCGCTGACACATGCGCTTCAGGACTTCAGGACAGTTGCGTCATATATGTCTTGTATCAAACACAGGCAGGATTAAAGTTTCAGTTTTTGTTTTTTTCTTTAGCTTATGGTAGATATTTTCTAGACTTGATAATATTTTAATTTTTAAAATCCCTAAATTATCCACTTCAGCTCCGGAAGATTTTACCCCCTTCATTATCAGGTGATTTATTTATTTTTTGCCATTTGGCACTGCGCCACTTTAACTGGTCATTGCATGGTCATGCAACACTGTACTCAAACAATATTCATATCATTATTTTTTTCACACAAATAGAGCTTTCTTTTTTTGCTGGTGTTTGATCACTACTGTTTTTATTTTTTTATTTTTTGCAATATAAATATTTGAGATATATTTTAAAAATATTTTAAAAATATAGAAAAAAAACAATATTTTTTACTTTAAACATTTCCAAATAAAACAAATAAAAAAAAAAATCCAATTTCTTTATAAATTTTGGCCAAAATGTATTCTGCTACATGTCTTAGGTAAAAAAAAAAATCCCAATAAGTGTATACTGATTGGTTTGGGTGAAACTTATATCAAACCTCAGTGTATATATTCAAATTTTTATTTATTTATTTATTTTATGCTACGGCTCCATGCACACTGGGCTTAACCGCTTCCCGACCGGATCACGCAGATATGCTGCGGCAGAAGGGCACGTACCGGCAGATTAACGTACCTGTACATTGCCCTTTAAGAGGTGGCTTGCGGGCACGCGTGCGCCGGGAGCTCCGTGACCATGATCGCGGGTCCCGCGGACCCGATGTCTCACGGTGAGGAAGAACGGGGAGATGCTAATGTAAGCAAGCATTTCCCCGTTTTGCCTATTGACACTGTCACTGATCACCGTTCCCTGTAATCGGGAGCGGAGATCAGTGATGTGTCACACACAGCCCCCCCCCCCACAGTTAGAATCACTCCCTAGGACACACTTAACCCCTACAGCGCCACCTAGTGGTTAACCCCTTCACTGCCAGTCACATTTACACAGTAATCAATGCATTTTTAATTGCACCAATCGCTGTATAAATGTGAATGGTCCCAAAATCGCACCAAAAGTGTCCGAAGTGTCTACCATAATGTCGCAGTCACGATAAAAATCGCTGATCACCACCATTACTAGTAAAAAAAAATTATCAATAAAAATGCCATAAAACTATCCCCTATTTTAGAGACGCTATAACTTTTACGCAAACCAATAAATAAACACTTATTGCGATTTTTTTACCAAAAATATGTAGAAGAATACGTATCGGCCTAAACTAAGGGGAAAAACATTTTTTTTTCATATATTTTTGTGGGATATTTATTATAGCAAAAAGTAAAAAATAATGCATTTTTTTGTCAAAATTGTCTCTATTTTTTGGTTTATAGCGCAAAAAATAAAAACCGCAGAGGTGATCAAGTACCACCAAAAGAAAGCTCTATTTGTGGGGAAAAAAAGGACGTCAATTTTGATTGGGTGCAACGTCGCACGACCGCGCATTTGTCAGTTAAAGCGACGCAGTGCCGTATCGCAAAAAGTGCTCTGGTCAGGAAGGGGGTAAATCCTTCCGGGGCTGAAGTGGTTAAAAAAATGCCAGTCATCTTGGCAGAAAAAAATGCTTATAGAGCGTTTTTTGTACACAGTTTAGACGAGTTTAGAAGAGTTTTTTTTTTCTGCCAGAAAGCTCCAGTCAGAAATGCAAACCAGAAAGTTTTTTTTTCCCCTGCCTCTAAAGCTGGATACACACTATACAATATTCTGTAGATTTTTTCTTTTACTAAAACCATATAATATGAAGTCAAACCTTTAAGCCTCGTACACACGATCGGATTGTTGGCCAACAAAACCGTGGAATTTTGTCCGAAGGGTGTTGGCCCAAACTTGTCTTGCATACACACGGCCACACAATTGTTGGCCAACAATTACGACCATAGTGACATACTACGTGGTTTTTCAGCTCTTTAGCGCCACCCTTTGGGCTCCTTTTGCTAATTTTGTGTTAGTAGAAGTTTGGTGAGTGTTGATTTGCACTTTTCATTTTGCATTTTTCATTTTGCGCTTTTCAGTTCGTTTCTGAATGGCCGTTCGTCAACCAGACATGTTGCGGAATCGGAGGATTACTGGCTTTGGAGTTATTGCTTTGACATTATTTTTTTGGTTGAATAATAATGATTTGATTTGGTATATTTTCTATATTTTTGGATGCATAGAATGCACTTTTTGGTTAAGTTCTATTGGCAGATAGCATGTCTAATTTTATTTGTTTTCTTTTTTTAATGCACAATAAAAAAATTGTGTAGAATAATACTTGGCTATGTGTTTTACTTCAAATGACAGTTTGGTAGTACGAAGTTACATTTTAAAAAATACAATGTAAAATTAACAAGGGACACCAACACAGTTGTATCTTTGATCTTAAAAACTAGGGGATAATGGTGTTGTGGTAACTTGCCCAAATAAAAAATAAAAAAAAACATAATAATATTATTCTTGATATCACTAGAAAAAAAAAAGCCTTTGAAAATGTGTTTGCAATAACTCAGTATCAGTATCACCAGCAAAGCAGCTTCATTATTATCCCATTAAAGAAGAAGAGAATTGTGCGCTGCATTTGGAGATTTCATAATTTGCCACGTCACAAATGTTAATTCTCCATTACGTACGCTAGTTTACAAGACCGACCGCTTCTGGCTCGTCCTTCCTTCTGAGCATGCGTGCTTGTACTTTGGACTTTTGTCAGACGGACTTGTGCACACACACTTGGAAAATCCGACAACAATTGTCCGATGGAGCGTACACACGGTCGGATTTACCGCCAACAGCCTGACATCCAACATTTCCCTTCGGAAAGTCCAATTCTGTGTACGGGGCTTAACCACTTAAGCCCCCGATCATTTGGCTGCCCAAAGACCAGAGCACTTTTTGCGATTCGGCACTCAGTCGCTTTAACTGACAATTGCGCGGTTGTGCGACGTGGCTCCCAAACATAATTGACGTTCTTTTTTTTCCCCACAAATAGAGATTTCTTTTGGTGGTATTTGATCACCTCTGTGGTTTTTATTTTTTGCACTATAAACAAAAAAAGAGCGACAATTTTGAAAAAAACGCATTATTGTTTACTTTTTGCTATAATAAATATTCCCAAAAAATATAAAAAAGATTTTTTTCCCTCAGTTTAGGCCGATATATATTCTTCTACATATTTTTGGTAAAAAAATCGCAATAAGCGTTTATTGATTGGTTTGCGCAAAAGTTATAGCGTCTACAAAATAGGGGATAGTTTTATGGCATTTTTTATTAATAATTTTTTTTACTAGTAATGGCGGTGATCAGCGATTTTTATCATGACTGCGGCATTATGGAGGACAAATCAGACACTTTTGGCGTTATTTTGGGACTATTCACATTTATACAGCGATCAGTGCAATTAAAAATGCATTGATTACTGTGTAAATGTCACAGGCAGTGAAGGGGTTAACCACTAGGTGGCGCTGTAGGGATTAAGTGTGACCCAGGGAGTGATTCTAACTGGGGGGGAGGGGCTATGTGTGACACGACACTGATCACCGCTCCCGATTACAGGGAGCTGTGATCAGTGTCCTGTCACTAGGCAGAACGGGGAAATCCTTGTTTACATCAGCATTTCCCCGTTCTTCCTCTCCGTAAGACGATCGCGGGTATCCCCGCGGACATCGGGTCTGCGGGACCCGCGATCAGACTCACGGAGGTCGCGGTGCGTGCGTAGCCGCAAACCGCTTCTTAAAGGGCAACGTACAGGTCCGTTAATCTGCCTGTACGTGCCCTTCTGCCGACGTATATCGGCGTGACCCGGTCGACAAGCGGTTAAGAGTTTCAATTTGTATGCAGTCAGGCAGGCCCTTGCACTACATGGTTTTGGTAAATCAGAAGGAAATCAGACAACAAAAGTTGTATAGTGTATATGGGGTCTAACATTGAGCTCAAAATATGCCTCTAATTGTCCCAATGTGCATGGACACTTGAGCTTCTTCTACAGGCAAAACACAAAACTCCTGTAGAAGCAGTGATTTTTAAACCAGTGTGCATGAAGCCTAATAACGGTGATCAGCGACTTGTATTGGGACTGCGATAGTGTGGCGGGAAATCTGACACTAACTGATGCTGGGGTGGGAATTGACTGCCACTGACATCACCAGTGACACTAATACAGTGATCGGTGCTTATAATATGCACTGTCACTGTACTAATGACACTGGCTGCGAAGTGGTTAACATCTAGGGTGATCAAGGGGTTAAATGTGTGCTATTTGTACCAAGCATTGTGCTGGTTTTTACTCTCTGCTTTGCAGGGCACATCGCTGCTGTCAGTAGAGAGCCCTGTGTTGTTTACCTACACAGGGATCTCTTCTGTCATTCGCTCAGCCAATTGGCGGGTTCCAGCCCTAAATCATAGGGTGGGACCCGCTGATTGGCTTGCGCTGTAGTGAATGGCAGCATAGCTGGGGGCTGTGCGTTTGCACACCCCTACCTGGAAATCATGTACGTGATCCAGCGCAGCGGAGCCGCCCTGCCGCAGTATAAGTGCAGTGGGCGGTCTTGAAGTGGATATTTAGGGCCCATTCAGATGCATTAACGAAAATGCTCATTAACATTCTCATTCTGTGCATTAGCGTGCCTAGCGTTAAAGAAACCCCATCACCAACTTTTAAAAAATTGCCGGTAAAAGCACAGAAAATTAAGTCATTAAAATGATTACTCGCGGTGTTTTTCTTTTCCTGAACCTCTTTATGGCAGCTTTATATGTGTCAGCATGGCAGGTGGGCCCTAATGCTCAGCCAGTTTATGCGTCGCTGTTTTGTTCCATTAGGGGCTCCCGCGACTGTGACCGTCTGACCGAGATGTCACCGAAAGCTTACGGTCAACTACTGATGATGAGGAGGCAGTAGGGTGGGCTCCTGATGACACTAGCACTGTGCACTCAATCACAGTGCTGCATAATTTAGAGCCTTACCTAACCGCATTGGGTGTTATGGCCAAAATGTATGGCTTGTGTCGACAAGGGGGTTGAATGACCAAATTCCTAAAAATGTTCAAATATTTTACTAAAACTGGTGCACACAGAATCGAGTGCAGCTGTGCATAGTAACCAATCAGCTTCTGACTTCAGCTTGTTCAATTAAGCTTTGACAATAAACTCTGGAAGCTGATTGGTTACTACCCTGTTTCCCCGAAAATAAGACCTAGCGTGATTGTCCGTGATGGCTGCAATATAAGCCCTACCCCCCAAATAAGCCCTACCCTGTTTCCCCGAAAATAAGCCCTACCCTGAAAATAAGACCTACAAGGACTTTAACTAGGGCTTATTTGGGGGGTAGGGCTTATATTGCAGCCGTCACGACAATCACGCTAGGTCTTATTTTGGGGGAAACAGGGTATGCAAAGCTGCAACAGATTCTGTGTGCACCAGTTTTAGTAAATCTCCGCCACTGGGGTCGATTTACTAAAAGTAAAGTGTGCAAAATCTGGTGCAGCTCTGCATAGATACCAATTAGCTTCCTTTTTTTTTTGTCAAAGCTGTAAGAGTTTGTTAACCCATTTATATAAGACTATGTCAGCCCCTCTATTAGAGGAAGGCATAGCACACTATGTAAGTATTTTAAAAAAAACTAGCGTTCTAAATACCGCATTTGAGCTGTCTTCAGGCCGGTCACGTGACTCGCGCCCACTTTACAGCTCCGATGGAGGTCTTCTGCGGGAGGAGCCGTGATCTCCCTCTGATGTCAGCCGGGGAGATCACGTGGCCGCTCGTCTCCTCCACAGAAGCTCCGTCTCAGGGCTGTAAAGTGGCTGCGAGTTACGTGACCGGCCTGAATACTCACATGCGAACAAAAGATAACAAGCCAAACAGCTCTGCTCCAGCTGGAACACAATAACAGTATGTCCTGGAAACTAATGGTTGGACACAGAGCTGTTTGGCTTATTATATTTTGTTCGCATGTGAGTATTCATTTATCTATGTGGATTCAATTAAAAGTATTTAAGGTAATGCAGGAGGCAGTCGTGCCCTCCTGTGTGTTTTTTGCAGAGTGTTTAGAGGACTTCTTGGTTGGAGGAGGGCTGCACCCTCGAGGGGCATTTCAAAAAGAAGTTTTATGGAAGATTTCCCCTGGGTCTAGCGCTTTAAGTGTTTTATGTACTTGAGACCCAGGACTACGATATAGTAGATTACCTAGGCGAACTGGCCGACCCCAAAATCGGATGCTCCCCAAGTTTGGTGTCCCTGTCACTCATGGTTTGGGAGCAGTTCAATGTCAAGCTGACCGAGCTGTGACGCGGGTTCGACCTTCTGCCAGGTTCGACATTTTGTCCAAACACTTGCACATGTTTAGATGATGGAAGTCAGCAGAGCTCTCCTTCATTTACTAAGCTCTGGAGCAACTGCACTTGCGAAAATGCATCGTCTATTTGTGTTTAGTAAATCAACCCTTCAGATGGATGTCTTTTGGCTAAGGTCCAGTGTAGTATCTGTTCTTATCAGTTGCCAAAGGAGGCGCTGTGCTGCTCCCATTGGGGAGGGCTATGCAAATCCTTTGGTGTGATGATATCTAGATGGTCCGTTTCAGCAGGGGCCGAACCTGGCACTTCTTGGAATTTTAGGAGGCTAGTACTCGGTCGAGTCTGAGCGGACCAGAAGGGTACTCCTGTACGGATGGGTGCTGCACTGGTCTGGCCGAAGGCTGGGTGAGGCCATCCCTTAAGCCCTTGTTTGTCACTTTTTCATCTTTTTATGTTTGTACACGGTTTTGCACGTGTGACTGGTAGGGTGTAGGTCCTCTAGCCTGCCATGAAAGTCTTGGGAGGGGGTGGACATGGCCTTCTGGCTTAGTTTGCCCTTTGGGGGAGCCCCACCTAGTACATGGGTGGGTCTGTTTCGGCAGACCCTCCAAAACATGGGGTCCGTCTGGTTTCGGCCAGATGGACCAAGTGTAAGTACCCCAGTCCCCGTCTGGAGCCTAATGCCCGGGGGATCAGGGCAAGATCCTTCGATTCCGGAGGACTTGTGTACACCCGTTGCACGTTTTTGTGTTGCACTCTTTATGTGTGTGCACTTTTTTGGCACCGGGTGAAGTTTTTGGATTGTGTTCACACACCACGGGCTTTCAAAAATTTGTTATCAGTCATTAGGGAAAGGACCCTGACCCCCTTCGCCAATTTGGGGGGGGGCAGTTAGTATTTTCTTGATGTAATTAGGTGGGGGCGGTGGGAGGGCCTTTTTCCTCCTGGGTTGAATCTGGCCTTGTGTACAAGGCTTGCCTCTGGTTGTAGGCAAGGCTCTCCCTAAGATTGCTAAGTTCTGATGCCTTCCTGGTAGGGATGGGACTGCACTGGTCTGGCCGAGGGCCGGGCTGTGCAAGAAGCCTGTGGTGTATGTGCCCCTGGGGTGGCAGTCCAGGGATGCCGTAGCTCTCACTGTGTACAGGGCACTTGGAGTTTATGGCACCAAGGCCACTGCACCATTTCACACTTTTTGTGCACCTGCCTCTAGGACCGGGCCTTTAGGCTGGGATCAGAGGAATTTTTGTTTCATGGCCAAAGAGCCTGCCATGGTATTGCGCTATGGCAGTACTGCACTTCTCCACTTCCTTTTTTCCCACTTTTGTTTGTGTTTTTGTGTGTTTTGACACTTGCACTGTGCACTTTACTCACCGTGATTAGTAGGGTGTTGGTTTTCGGGCCTTCCCTGAAAGTCTTGGGAGGGGGTGGACACGGCCTTTTGGCTTGTTTCACCGTCTCTCATGGGGGTCTTCCTTCGGGGGGAGCCCCACCTAGTTCTTGGGGTGGGTCTGTTTCGGCATCCCTCCCAGAGATTGGGGTTCACCTGGTTTCGGGTAGGTGGGCCCAAGGCCAGTGCTGCCACTAGGCAAACTAGGCAGCCGCCTAGGGCTCACTGCCACATAGGGCGCCCAGTTGCTGGTGTTCCTACTCTCCTCTGGCTCTGCAGCAGCCGGCAATTAATGAATTCTCAGCAGGCAGCCGCTCCGTCCGTACATAGTGTTACAGAGGCACAGAGGTGCAGCGGCAGGTGTCCAGTTACTCCCGACGGCAGAACAGAAGCAAACATCATCGCCTCTATGACCAGTGCGACCTGTCTGTCTCACTCTCACCAGCCCTGAGTGATTGTTGTCCCTCCCTCGCACAGCCAGTTCTGCAGCTTCTCTGCCCATACGATTCCTATACCGGGTCATGTGACCAACACCTCCCCGTCGTAGAGGCCGCTCTGCCTCCCGGCCTGACCTGAACAGTGGCAGCGCCAGTGTCACATACACTACAGTAGCGGCACCTATCGGAACAGAGTAGTGGGTGCTCTGGGCTTAGTGACAGCTGAGGGGGCAATGAGGCAGGGTTTGAAATTGTTCTTCCCGCTGGCAGGGTCACGTGGTCAGATGCAGAGCAGAGCCCCGGGCCCGGTGAGTGAAACACTGTCACTGACATTGTATTACTGACTTATATAGTGTATATAGAGTGATCTGTGTACCAAGCACATGGCCTGGATGTAAGGGTCCCTCTCCCCCCCACCCCCCTGTAGGCTGCATT
Source organism: Lithobates septentrionalis (assembly GCA_037952835.1). Classification (NCBI taxonomy): domain Eukaryota; kingdom Metazoa; phylum Chordata; class Amphibia; order Anura; family Ranidae; genus Lithobates; species Lithobates septentrionalis. Next base: position 1,293,685 of record JBBDGP010002263.1, read on the forward strand.
TGGGCACTGGTGAGGCTGCATTGATGGGCACTGGTAGGCTGCATTTGATGGGCACTGATAGGCTGCATTTGATGGGCACTGGTGAGGCTGCATTTAATGGGCACTGACAAGCTGCATTTGATGGGCACTGATCAGGCTGCATTTGATGGGCACTGGTGAGGCTGCATTGATGGGCACTGGTGAGGCTGCGATCATGGGCACTGGTGAGGCTGCGATCATGGGCACTGGTGAGGCTGCGCTCATGGGCACTGGTGAGGCTGCATTGATGGGCGCTGGTGGGGCTGTGCTGATGGGCACTGGTGAGGCTGTGCTGATGGGTGCTGGTGAGGCTGCATTTATGGGCACTGGTGAGGCTGCATTAATGGGCTGCATTGATGGACACTAATAAGTTGCATTTTGGGCCCTGATAGGCTGCATTTGATGGGCACTGATAGGCTGCATTTGATGGGCACTGATAAGCTGCATTTGATTGGCACTGGTGAGGCTGCATTTATGGGTGCTGGTGAGGCTGCATACATGGGCAGGGCAAAGGGGGTGGTGCCAGGGGGGCGGCAAAATTAGGTTTTGCCTAGGGTGTCAAAAATCCTTGCACTAGCCCTGGGTGGGTCAGTGAGTACCTCAGTCCCTGTCAGGAGTCTTGCGTCCCCAGGGGATCGGGGTAAGGGTCCTTCCTCTTCAGTGTACACCCTGTGCACTTTTTTTGTGTTCTCACTTTTTGTGTGCGCACTTCTTTTTTCTTGCACCGGCTGTTAGTTTGAGTTTGTTTTACGCACTGCGGACTAAAAAAAAAAAGGTTTCATGACCACCATTCACCTTTTTTTAAGTCCTCTGTGCACAATACCCAGTGCCATGAGTACAATCATTTATGTTTCGGCAGTGAACTAGGAATGCGTACCTGTGCACATTCTTAGTTCTCAGATTCCCCTCGGTCAAACTGACCAATTAGTCTGAGTTCAATGGAAACGCAGAAATAACTTATACCTGAACGCGGCTATTTTGTATTCCAAAAAATGTCACACTTTCACAACGACTGGGGAGACTCAATCTGCAAAAGGCTGACTCACCTTCATTACAGTAGCCCAATAATCACTTGGCTTTCCATTCTGTTTACTGGCTACTGTGTACTGATAACACATTATTTGTACTTAATTAGATATCAGTGATACAAGTCTGGAGCTAATTAATTAGCTCAATGCCTTCCTTGATAATCAGTGATTTGTATCTAAATGGGACCTAACTAGCTGGACCGACCGGTAATCCCAGACCAATATGATCACAAAGTGCTAATGGCCTTCCCAGCAGTTTGTATAGATGAAAGTACTCTGGAAGCAATACACAAACTAAATGTGTATTTGTTGGGAAGAAGGGGGGGGGGGGGGTGTCTACAGCTATAGCAAAGAAACCATTTATTGGCCCTTAGGGCCAATTCACACTGTGGCTGTGCATTGTATTGCATTAGCACAAGCAGATTCACATAGTGTATTTTGCATGTTAACCTGCCTTGAGAAGAATCATCCAACTGAGGAATTCATGATAAACAGCAATGCATACGTTGCATGAGATTTAGAGGAGAACTAAGAACCTTTGGCATAGGGACTGAACATAACCAACTAGTCCTTTCATAGCAGGGACAGATTTCTGTTGGCTAAAGTATATGGACCATGCAGTTTTCCATTATGCTGCATTGATTGGTGGGTGGTAGTGAGCTTGGGTTTGGTCTGAACTTGGGTTTGGCTGAATCCAGAATTAAACTGTCATCCCTGGTCCAATCAGCAGCAAGGGCTGGGGCTGGGATGCTTGTGACCTCATTGACCTAATATGGCCATATTAGGTCAAAGCCATTGACCTAATATGGCCAAATGGCCTTATTAGATGATGTTATGAGGATCCCTACCTCTTTGTGTACTCATGACATCATTGACCTAATGTGGCAATATTAGGTCAATGATGTCTTGGGGATCCCTTTCTTTTTGTGTACTCATGACATCATTGACCTAATATGACCATGTGGCAATATTAGGTCAATGATGTCTTGAGGATCCCTACCCATTTGTGCTCTCAAGACATCATTGACCTAATATGACCCAGTATGACCACGAGGCAATATTAGGTCAATGATGACTTGAGGATCTCTACCCCTTTGTGTTGTCATGACATCATTGACCTAATATCACTTAATATGACCATAAGGCAATATTAGGTCAATGATGTCACGAGGATCCATACCCATTTGTGTACTCATTACATTATTGACCTAATATGACCTAATATGACCATGTGGCAATATTAGGTCAATGATGTCTTGAGGATCCCTACCTCTTTGTGTACTCATGACATCATTGACCTAATATGACCATGTGGCAGTATTAGGTCAATGATGTCTTGAGGATCCCTACCCATTTGTGTTCCCAAGACATCATTGACCTAATATGACCTATATGACCATGTGGTAAAATTAGGTCAATGACGTCTTGAGGATCCCCACCCCTTTGTGTTCTTATGACATCATTGACCTTATATGACCTAATATGACCATGTGGCAAATATTAGGTCAATAATGGCACACGCACCCCTGCCACTTTGTGTACATGCAACTGCGGGGCAGGGAATGTCATGGCCACAGCTGATTGGCCCAAGAATGACATCTTACTTCTGGGCTAGGTTGACCCCAAGTTCAGACTGAACCCAAGCCCATCACTACTCACCAATACATGAAGCACAATGGCACACTTTGCAGAGTCCATTTTTTTTTTACCTGACAGAAATCTTCTGGTCACCATTGATCACATGGTTGAAGGGGGGTATTCTTAAAGAACAGATTTAATGTGAAGCTTTGTCACATCTTCCAGCGCCGGCTTACTTTGTGGCTCTCTGTATTCTGTCACATGACATCTCAGAGCCATAATGTAAGTCAGTGCTGGAAGACTTTTCTAAATGCTACAATTGCTGGTTTGAAGGGGAAGCAGGTAGGTATGTTGAGGGTGTAGAGGAATGGGTAAAGGTATATACTCGGCTGGCTATTGAGTTTAGATGAGGGTTGGTGCTACAGGTCATGATGATCTAATATAGCCATGTGGTCAATGTCTAACCAACTTTCAGAAGAGGTCTTGCTGGCCAGATGCAGCCAAAAATATGAACGCCTGAAGCTTAAATTGCATGTTTATGAAAGAGGGATTTGAGGGATGGAAACAAAGGTGGAGTCACTGCCAGTGCTGGTTAATCTTCAGGACAACAATAGTAATCAGACAAGATCTTTAAACCTGTCGGGTCGGTCATTCCCATCAGAGTAGAGCAGGCAGCTTGTTTTGTCCACCTGTACCATAGACACAAAACTGTCTCTCAATCTGGCTGAAACTGACCCAACCTGGAAATCCCTTCTCTTCGGTCAGTTATAGTTTGTGAGGGGATCAGATACTAGAAAGCTGATTTTGCATATACTTATGGGGGCATCAACACTTGTTTTTGTTTTCTGTGGATCAGGGGTAAAGGAGTATACTTTAAAGTGGTTCTTAAGGCTTAAGGTTTTTTTTTAACCTAATGCAATCTTTGCATTAAGGTAAAAAAACCTTCTGTTGCAGCCCCTTTTACTTAACTGAGCCCGATCTTGATCTAGCACTGTGCATGAGAGCAGTGGCTCCCCCAGCTCTGCCCCCATATGCATGAGCAGGGGGTGTGCCGGGTGTGCCTGGGCACACCCTAATCACTATGTGCAGTGCCAATTCTCCCTATTGCCCGGGCTTCCCCCATGTTGCCCCCCCCCCCCATGGTGCTGCTGGCTTCCCTCCTCTCCTCTACCCCCAGCTGCTGCGGGGGATGTTTCAGGATGGAGAGTGGGGGAAGGGGCTAGTAAATATGTCATTTACCAGAGCCTTCCTTTTCTAAATAAACACAGTGAACACACTCACTCACTGTGTTCATTCATAACTGAAGCATAGTAAACTTTGCTTCAGTTTGTGAATGAACAGGAATCTGCTCAGCACAGAGCACTTCCTATTCATTCACTGCCCAGTACAGCTGAGGCTACAGAGAAAGGCATATGTGTTTGAGCTTTGGGGTGCCCACCCTATGTCTGTCCCTCCTCACTTGGCAGATTGATAAAAGTGGCAGCCAGTGTCTAATGCTCCTGTCAATCAAATCCTATGACGATGGGACGAGGCTGAGCCCTGCTGTCTGTGTCAATAGACACAGGCAGCGAGGCTTAGGAGCAAGCCCCCACAAGTGCCCCCATAGAAAGCAGCTTTCTTTGGGGGCATTTGGCAAAGAGGAGGAGCCAAGAACACCAGCAGGAGACCCCAAAAGAGGAGGATCAAGGCTACTCTGTGAAAAACCATTGCAGATAAGTATGACATGTTTGTTATTTTAAATTTAACCTCTTTCAGGACCGTGCTATAGCCGAGTGACAGCTAGAGCATGGTCACACTTTGCAGGGAGGCCGTCATATGATGTCCTCCCATGCTCGAGCTGCCTGCATGCCCCCTGCGTCATGCATCGGCAGCGATCTGGGGTCGCTCTGTCCTTCAGACGCAGCTAATCACAGATCAGGGTAATGAGCCAATCACGGTGGCTATTTACCATGTGATCAGCTGTGTCCAATCACAGCTGATCACAATGTAAAAAGAATTTGCTCACGCTGACAGCACGTGAGGAGAGGAGAGCCGATAACCAGCAAATCCACACAGGGGACATCTACACTGATAATCAGGGGACTGATTATCTGATTGAAATCAATGGGCAGCTGCGTCGAAGCGCCTGCAAAGCGCCTCGGTAGCGGCGATTTGCGTGCAATTTTAACTCTTTATTCTCCACTAACGGGGGTTAAAAGCGCCCCGCTAGCACCCGAAAAGCACCGCAAAAAACGGTAAAGCATCTCTAAAACTAGCGGCGCTTTACCTGTGTCAAATGCTTTTGCAAAATCCAGATACACCACGTCTACGGGCCTTCCTTTATCTAGATGGCAACTCACCTCCTCATTGAAGTTTAGTAGATTGGTTTGGCAAGAAGGATTCTTCATGAATCCATGCTGATTACTGCTAATTATACCGTTCTCATTACTAAAATCTTGTATATAGTCCCTTATCATCCCCTCCAAGAGTTTACATACTATTGATGTTAGGCTAACTGGTCTGTAATTCCCAGGAATGTATTTTGGGCCCTTTTTAAATATTGGTGCTACATTGGTTTTTCTCCAATCAGCTGGTACCATTCCAGTCAGTAGGCTGTCTGTAAAAATTAGGAACAACGGTCTGGCAATCACTTGACTGAGTTCCCTAAGTACCCTCGCATACATCTGGTCCCGGTGATTTATTCATGTTAAGTTTCTCAAGTCTAATTTTAATTCTGTCCTCTGTTAACCATGCAGGTGCTTCCTGTGATGTTTCCTGAGGATAAACACTGCAGTTTTGGTTACTGAAGCCCCCCCAATTCCCTCGTGAAGACTGAGGAGAAGAATAAATTCAATACCTTCGCCATCTCCCCATCCTTTGTAACCAGATGTCCTTCCTCATTCTTTATGGGGCCAATATGGTCTGTCCTCCCTTTTTTACTGTTTACATACTTAAAGAATTTCTTGGGATTTTTTTTGCTCTCCTCTGCTATGTGTCTATCTTAGCTGTCCTTATTGCACCCTTACATTTCTTGCTGCATTCTTTATAAAGTCTGAATGCTGATGATGATCCCTCAACCTTGTATTTTTTGAAGGCCTTCTCCTTTGCTTTTATATGCATTTTTACATTGTAGTTAAGCCATCCAGAACTTTTGTTCGCTCTTTTACATTTAGTACCCAATGGGATGTATTGGCAAATGCCCTTATTTAATATGCTCTTAAAGCAAACCCATCTCTCCTCCGTGTTCTTTGTTCCTAAGATTTTTCCCAATTTATGCCTTCTAGCAAGGTTCGTAGTTTAGGGAAGTTGGCTCTTTTGAAATTCAGTGTCTTTGTATTCCCTTTATGTTTCCTATTTGTGTGATTTATACTGAAACTAATTGACCTGTGATCGCTGGTACCTAAATTGCTCCGTATTTCCACATCCGTGATCAGGTCTGTATTGTTGGTAATCAGTAGATCCAGTAATGCTTTATTTCTAGTTGGTGCGTCTACCATCTGACCCATAAAATTGTCCTGCAAGACATTAAGGAACTGGCGGGCCTTAGAGGAATGCGCTTTTCCCTCCGCCCAGTCTATGTCTGGATAATTAAAATCCCCCATTATGATAACACTTCCCATCCTTGCTGCTAATCCAAATTGTGATAGAAGATCCGTCTCCACTTCCTCCCTCATGTTTTATTTTCCCCTTAGCTTCACCCCTTTGGAGCTCTACCCATAAGGATTCCACCTCCTCCCTAGCTCCCTTAGTGATGTCATCTCTCACATTCACTTGTACATTATTCTTGATATATAGGCATACCCCTCCCCCTTTTTTACCCTCTCTATCCTTGCGGTATAGGGTATACCCTTAAATGTTCGCCAGCCAATCATGAGAGCTTTTGAACCAGGTCTCTGAAATTCCTACAAAATCCAAATCCTCCTCGTACAACAGTATCTCTAGTTCACCCATCTTGTCCGCCAGGCTCCTGGCATTGGTGAACATGCCATGTAGTTTACATGTTAAGATTTTTTACTTTATCCTGTTAAATATTGTTGGATGGCTCTGCACTGCCGGCTGTTGTATTCTGACAGTCGACACCCTCAAAATCACCCGAAAATTCAATCTATATGTGTCCAACTGAAAGAGGAACTTCAGGCCTGGTTCACACCTATGCATTTTTTAGTGCATTTTCAGTTTTGCAAAAACACATTACAGTCCATTTAACATGGTCTCCAATGGGTCATGTTCACATCTGTGCATTTTATGGAAAGGGCCAGGGACTTTTTTTCTGGTTTTTGGTTCCATAGACTTCAATGGATCAACAACGTGTATTGAAAAACACAAAATGCACCTGGAATATGCGAACTGCAACCTGCATGGGTGTGAGCCAGGCCTCACTCCCCCATACTTCCCAATATTTTGAGACGGGAATGAGGGACACCTACTAGCAAATGTATTTAGGCATAGGACACGCCCCTGCCACACCCCCTTAAAGGAGAATTAACCAAAAAAAGGTTAATTAAATCCACAAGGACTTTTATTCCTTTATATTGATAAAGGAATTGATAAAAAGTGCATTTTATATACAACTATATAGATCAGACCAAAATGAGGGGCAAATGAGGGGGAAAGAAAGACAGAGGGACATTGGTCTAAATCAGGGACAGTCCCTCCAAATCAGGGACAGTGAGGACCTATGCTCCCCCTTTACAATTGTTTTTCTTGCCCCTCTTACCTTGTCTGCTGGGTTGTCCAAAAAACACTTTGGGGTTGATTACTAAGGCTGGGTTCACACCGATGCACGGAGCGGCTCATAGCAGGAGTCCGGTGCGTCCCCGTTCACAATTTCAGGTCCAATTTCTGCCCGAATATTTGGCTGAATTTGAACCTGAAATGGACCAGAAGACTCACAGGACTCCTGTGCAAATCGTATCGGAGCCACTCCGGAGATGTGTGGACCGGCTCCATAGAGAGCTGGTCACAATCTTCTGACATGCGAAGAATGCGGAGAAACCCACATCCAACTCGCAATAGTGTGAGCCCAGCCAAAAAATGGGAAAGTGCAAAATCTTGGGCAGCTGTGCATGGAAACCAATTAGCTTCCAGGTTTCATTGACCAAGCTTAAGCCTAGGTTCACATTGCTGTGGGTTAGAAATCACAACCCGGCAATGCAGTCCGACTTCGGAGGCAATTTCACAGACGTCTGTGCGGGTTCAGCCAAAGATCCCCTTTCAGGATGCCGGTGCATGAATTCCTATGGCGGGGGATGGGGGGGGGGGGTGTTTTTTGATGATTAAAGCCAGAGGCTCTAATAGGCTTCAAAAAAGGGTGGGCTCGGGGAGCAGAGCTTTGCGTCCCGATCCCACCCGGTTGTGTGACGATAGCGAATTCATTTTAGCTATTCTTCTCCTCGCCATTTAGAAAGCAGGTGTGAGACCTGTTTCCCGATTGGCCAAAACGTTGGGCGATCCTATTGTACAACTGATCTGGAGCCAGGAAGGAGGCCACTGGAGCCAGAGAGGAGCTGCTGCCCGGACCCCGCACCCTCTAGCCTGAAGCCGCTTCCCGCAACCCGCCACGATGAATGTCACCCCCCCATCTATCTGGATCTATCTATCCAGATAAGTCCCAGACCAACTGGCAGACACGCGCGGGGGGGTTGTTAGAAAACCAACCCCAATGTGAGTGTTTGTGGTGGGTAGGGGGATCGGACTGATCTCACACAGACCTCTTAAGGCTCCATTCATACATAGGCGATTTGAATTCTACCCACGATTCCATATCTACGGCAAATCGCGGGGCACATTTGCGATGACATTTCTCAATGGCACCCGAAATACAGTGCGATTTTGCCATGATTGTCACGCGACAATTCACGACAAAATCATGCAGACATAATCGCGGGACACGCTCCGCTCCAAAACAAGTTCTGGAACTTCTTTTGAGCGACACACGTTCTGCGGTTATGTTTGTGCAATTTTGCTGCGATGTGTTGGATGACAATCACGGCAAAATCACACTGCCTTTAGGGTGCCATTGAGAAATAATGGCATCGCAAACACGCCCCACTTCTTGCCACGATTATGGAATCGCGTGCAGAATTGCGGCGATTTGTCAGCTGCACATCGTTGATGCGAATCTCCCGTTCCAAGACATCCCAAAGATGCTCTGATTTATTGAGATGTGGTGAGTGTGGAGGCCACTGGAGTACAGGGACCTCATTGTCCAGTGGTGAGATGATTGGAGCTTTGTGACATGGAGCATTATCCTGCTGGAAGGAGCCATCAGAAGATGGGACACTGTAGTCATAAAGGGATGGACATGGTCAGCAACAATACCCAGGTAGGATGTGGGGTTTAAACCATGATCAATTGGTACTAAGGGGCCCAAAGTGTGCCAAGAGAATATCCCCCCCACACCATTACACCACCACCGGCCTGAACCATTGATACAAGGCAGGATGGAGCCATACTTTCATGTTGTTTACGCCAAATTCTGACCCCACCATCTGAATGTCGCAGCTGAAGGGAGTGGCAACCGGTGTGGTCTTCTGCTGCTGTAGCCCATCTGCTTCAAGGTTCCATGTGTTGAGCGTTCAGAGATGGTATTCTGCATACCTTGGTTGTAACAAGTGGTTATTTGAGTTACTGTTGCCTTTCTATCATCTGGAACCAGTCTGCCCATTCTCCTCTGACCTCTGACATCAACAAGGCATTTTCCTCCACACAACTGCCGCTCACTGGATATTTTCTCTCTTTCCGACCATTCTCTATAAACCTGAGAGATGGTTGTGTGAAAATCCCAGTAGATCAGCAGTTTTTGAAATACTCAGACCAGCCCATCTGGCACAAACAACCGTGCCACGTTCAAAGTCAATTAAATCCCCTTTCTTTCCCATTCTGATGCTTGGTTTGAACTTCAGCAAGTCATCTTCACCACTTCTAGATGCCTCAGACACATTGACTTGCTGCCATGTGATTGGCTGATTAGCAGTTTGTGTTACCAAGCAAATGAACAGGTGTACCTAATAAAATGGCCAGTGAGTGTAAAGCGCCAACAGTTTGCGCAGCGCTTTACAACATGAGGGCAGACAGTAAAAGTTACAATCAGTGGCAGCCCGTCCATACGGGGCGCAGTGGTGCCGCCTAATCCATGCGCCCAGCCCCCCAATCTACATGCAGGGTGCCTGACGCATGGCTTTCGATGGTTTTTTTTTTTTTTTTGGAGCACATGATTAGAGCCTGAGGGTTTAATTGGCTTCAAAAAAGGGTGGGCTCGGGGTGCAGAGCACTGCGCCTGAGCCCACCCAGTTGTGTGACAATAGCGAATTAATATTTGCTATTGTCTTCCTGATTCTCCTCCCGGCCAATCAGGAAGCGGGTAGTGAGGCCCGATTGGCCAGCGAGTCTTAGTAGCTGCGGAGGTGGGGGGGGGGGGGATTGCCGCCTCCACGTCCGTCTCCAGCCGGGGGGAGGGGGGATTGGTGTTGGTTTGCCGCCCCCAAAAATATTGAGCACCAGCCGCCACTGGTTACAATACAATTCAATACAGGAGGAATCAGAGGGTCCTGCTCATTAGAACGTACTACAATGCTTTGCAGCCAAGGAGAAAATGAACTGACATGTTGCTTTTGGCTAGTGTTACCGCCACCACATATGAACCATCCAAGTGAATGGCCATGCCATGACTGCCCTGCAACTGCATGCATTTGTGGCATGATGGTGCAGCATTGTGAGGATTAAACCAGGTGGTAAGAAGGCGACATATCATTTTCTCACTGCCTGTCAAATGTCTTTTGAAAAGCAAGCGGATTGCTTTTCAAAGGAGTAACTATGTTTGCCACATGTGTCAACGGGCCCTTTGGGGGTGGTGCGATGCGTTGGTACATTGCATTTCACTGTTTACTTTTTCCATTTATTTAAAGGCCCTCCTAACCCTCTTGTATTGAATTGTATTGTTGCTGTATTGTCTCCCTTTATATTGTAAAGCGCTGCGCAAACTGTTGGCGCTATATAAATCCTGTATAATAATATTGAAATGACTCAAACTGACACTTTGGGGTTAATTTACGAAAGTCGAATAGACTGTGCACTTTACAAGTGCAGTTGCCTTTTTTCATTTTCGGTTTTGGGGGGATAAAGTCAGGGGGTAGGGGGGATACGTGGTGTGTAGGCATATTTAGGGGGGCTTTATGGGGCCTTGTGATTTCTAACAGCGGCCCTGGACATGGTGTAACACTTTCTATCAAAATTTAAATTATATATAGAGAGTAAAAAAAATTGGAAATAAAAAACGCCAGTTTATAATCATAAAGCCAAAAGTTTATAGTTAAAACTAAAAAAAGGGACAAAGGACAGGAGGATAACCTATCCAAACACCTTTCTACCCAGGCCAAGCTATCCAGCTCTGCTGACAATCCCTCTGAATTTGCTGGCTGATCTATGCAGTTTAATGGATATGGTGTAAAGGAGCAATTTATTTATTTCAAAATAAAAATTATGTATAGATAGTAAAAAAAAATAAAAAATGTCAGTTTAAGATTA